>OY744613.1:47180545-47330545 GCA_963556255.1 Allolobophora icterica | reverse complement strand
TCTATTAAAACTTGAAATAAAGAGTCACTGGGTGAATTGATATTTTTAGATCTAAGCGCAACAATAATTAAAGGACCGTCAAACACTGTGGCAAAAACTGGAGAACACGGAGTTAAACTTAACTGCACAGCTACTACGGCGATTGTTTATTGGTATTTATCAAAGAATGGAGTTGCGACTGATGGGGTGGTTATAGTAGAACCACTATTTTCGACACTCAACAATGCATTTGCTGATCATTATGCAGTGGAGTCGTTAGGAGGAGGAACAACATGCAACCTAATCGTTTCCAACATAACCATGGGACAAGGAGGCGCCTATGGATGTTTAGAGGGAACAACTCCATTATGGTCCACTCTCGCAGTTACAGGTAAGACGTCGTAGTACGACTAAATTGGCAATTGCATCTTCGAAATCTGTTAGAACGTCCGGCTAGCAGTATAGAGTCTTTACATCATTTAATTTTACCCACTTTTAAGGGATCGATATTCAAACAGGCAAACTTTTCCTTGGTGTTCAATAGAGTTCAACTTGTGAAAAAGCAGTGGGGCCTACTCGCCGGAAATGACGAAGAACGCCATTTTAAATATTTTTCGGACTTGATGGTCCGAATAGGTGCTTATGCACAACTAATTATTAGATCCGGCTACTCGTAACGTTCACAAAGCTATGCACCTTCCAGCTGAGTTGCAGAGATTAGAAAGCAGGTAAATTTCTTCAACAGATACCGATAAGTTATGTAGGCCTATAATAATTAAATTAACAAAGCAACATATTCTTTGGTGTTTGTTTTCAGATTCTTTTCCAGTTACTACTGTTAATAGCACGGGAACTGTAGTGGAAAAAGAGACCGTTGTCATTGCATGTACTTTGAATCATGGCAGCTCTGTGTCACCAGCTCCTACACTTCGACCGTATTTCTACTGGACGAATTCAAATGGACAAAATGTTTCCAGTTCTTACGATTCAACGACAGAGAACACGGCGGTTTCTCAGTTGACAGTCACAGCAGATCGACAAGATATCATGCCGTACATATGTCATGTCTATTTACGACTGATACCGACAACCACAACGGGTTACGCTAGCAACACACCAACTGTCGACAGCAGCGCCAGTTCTCCTACTATTGAAGTGCTCTGTAAGTAAGCACTTTGATATCTTTACATCGAGGTACCGTGTTGTTTGTAAAATTAAACTGTGCCTCTTGAGACCTTCTTTTTGGACAGACTTAACTTTAAAAGTCTACAAGATATATGCATCCTACACCACCTGGTTGATAGTTCTTACATTATCTTGCTGCTAAAGCGTCTCTTCGTAATGACGAATTCCGGTGCATTCAGAGCTGAAAATATAAGGTGTGTTCTGCGACAATAGGCATAGATATGCGCATCAGATATAAATTAATAAAACTTCGCTGGAAACAAGTTCTATAAAATGTCAATGCAAAATCACAAAACATGTACATCACTAAAAGTAGTCTCAAACTATGATTGCGATTAATGTGATGGGCTGACGCCATGCTTTATGATAATTATTTGCATGGACATCTCTGTTCCAAATCGTAATCGCAATCTCCAAACTTCTAAAACGCCACTCGAAGGCCAAGCGCAGGGGCACCGGCCTATTCACGAGCGCTACGTCAAATCGGAGGGGCTTCCAGAGAGTAGTCCTAAAGAAACACGACGATACAATTATGGAGATCCTATTGAACACATATCTTGGCAGCCTGTTAGGCGCCCGCTCATATTACTGCTGCGCCTAGGAAGTGAAGGCCTTAGTCGACCACAAGGGGCTTGCGGGTATCGAACAGCGTCTTTCAAGATCTGATTTTCTTCATGCACGAGTATAACCATTCATCTATTCCCCTCCCCTTCTAGAAAGTGCCCATCCTCTATCTGACTCATTCGTCCACCGTTTGATTTAAGTTGATAAAGTTGCTTACTATCTGCTTAACCATCGCTGACATTTTTTTGCCACCATTAAGTTCCACCTTATATGGGAACTGTTTGGACCAAAGAACAGTTCTGTCATGTCACACCTGGGCTAAATGGCCTATGAACGAAAAATAGAAGTCTAGCAATATAGCTTCACTCCGCTATTGGAATGTCTTCTATAGATGGACCTCCCACAACGTTGTCAACAAGAAATTCATCAACAGCAGCACGTGCGCAATATTTTAAAATCGAAAATATTCATCTGCTTACATTTGGCTGCTTTTTCTGTAACAGAACGAAACAGCTAGAACGATAGAAAATCCATTGCTTGCTTCATTGCCTAACTTAAACACAATTAATACATCAAGCTTTTCTTGAAAATCCTTTTTCGAAGTTTTGCTTTAAAGTGACCTGTGAGAGATGTTCAGATTCGTTGCTTGTTGCACTGTAATTATTTCAAAAGAATTTTAACGTAACTATTGTTATCTCATTGGTACCTTTTCTATTCCTCGAAACGAACTTCAAAGTAATATTGTGTAGATTTTAGATCGGTTTTGATCGTATCATATCGGGTACCATTTGATTTGAGTTGATTATGACTGTGGCTGTGTAGCTAAAAATTATGAGTTTAAATTGAAATACAGAAGAATTGATGATACACATGAAACTGCACGAAGCTACAGTTTTGTTTCTAGAATGTGCCATTGTTTGGAAATTCAGACATTTCTTGTGAGTTGTGACCACTATTTAAAAATTCTTGCTGTCACCGAGTAAATCTGTTTGATACTAATCTACTTTGAATTATCATCACCTCGTTTTGAAACAGTAGAAGCCAATCATGAAATTTTCAGATTTCAGTATATGTGTTTGCTTCCTTATATGCACTTACTCATGGATGATTAGTTATTTTTACCTTAAAGATAGAATCATTGTCATATAAAAGTAAAACTGTAAAAAAATTATTTTGCATGTGCGAAACGGGTACACCCAGTTATTTGCGAGTGATTTAATTCTACTTTATAATAAACACGTGTGATAGACTTGGTGGTGGCTCATATAAAATCGCCTAAATTGTAGACGTATAGCCTGATTGTGCGTTGCACAGGTTCAAACTTCCAACGAGGGCAGTCTTCGGAAGGCTTATTTCAAATGCGCATTTATTAATCTTAGGTACACAAGCTTACAAACTTTATATTTACTGTACCATTAGTCTTCATATTCACGTAGAAAAACCGGAGAATTACAATTCACCAATTGTTACCATGCAGAGCCGTTTAAGGATTTGGGGGACTCTAGGCACAATCGTGGAAGACACGATAGAGAGAGAGAGAGCTGCCGGCAAATCAAGCAGGATTTAGAAAAGGGAGAGGCACAAGAGACCATATTGCAAACCTAAGATGGATAATGGAAAGGGAGAGGGAATATGGACAAGAGGTACATCTTTGTTTTATAGATTACAGTATGGCATTTGACTGCGTTAATCATGCTCTGCTGTGGAAGACCCTGAGTGAAATGGGCATACCCATTCATCTGATAACTCTCCTCAAGAACCTGACCACCGCCACCTCAGGTGGCGGTGGTCAGGACAGAACACGGCGACACGGCAAAAAAGTTTTCGAATAAAGAAAGGAGTCAGACAGGGATATATACTATCACCGTACCTATTCATTCTATATGCAGAAAGGATAATGAGGGAGGCAGGTTTTGATGATGAGGCGGAAGGTGTGAGGATAGCTGGAAGGATAGTGAACAATTTAAGGTATGCGGACGACACAACACTGCTGGCGGAAAAAAGGAGAAACTGAAGGATAACATCAGAAGGCTAAAACGTTCTGTTTCTTGGGGGCCATGGTGGAGAGTGAAGGTGGATGCGAACGAGAAATACGACGGAGAATTATACTGGGGAAGACGGCAACGCAGGGACTGGAAAAATATGGAAGGACAAATCAGTGAGTTTGGGAACGAAGACAAGAATTGTTAAAGCAATGATCTTACCAGTGGTGCTTTACGGATGCGAAACATGGACAAAAACCAAAGCATTGGAGAAGAAAATTGAGGCATGTGAAATGTGGATCTGGAGGAAAATGTTGAGGGTTTCTTGGACTGAGAAGAGAACTAACGAGGATATCCTGGAAGAAATAGGACACTGGAGAGGGAGTTTGACGTTGGGGCAGAGAGCGTCCAGGCAGAAGATGTCATACTTTGGACATGTGATGCGTGCAGATGGGCTGGAAAAGGAGATGATGTTGGCGTGTGGGGAGGGCAGGAGGAGGAGGAGAGGGCGTCCAAGGAGGAGATGGATGGAGGAGATACAAGAGGCAATGAAGATGAACATCTCGGAGCTGAGAGAGGCAACGAGAAATCGGAGCACATGGAGAAGGTTGACCATGACAATCGCTAGGATTCAACGAATCGACAGCACAAGGTGACAAGGTGAGGCACAATCCGCACAAACCCTACTGTAACTAATCTTAAACGTAACCCGATTTCCGCCTCAATCTCTCAGTCTGAGATATATAGAGCATTGCATTAATGCATTGCATGTTCATATGTGTCATTCTATTAAATCTATTAATATAGTAGGCCTACTATTACAGCTGTACACGGCTATGTAGAGGGAGCACGAAGCCGAGGAAGACAAACAAAGACATGGATGGACAATGTAAAGGAGGATTTAAATGCACAAGGCTTGGCCATGAGGGATGCCATTGATAAAACGAGGGACAGAACTCTGTGGAGACGTCATGTTGAGGCCTCATCATCGGTGCACATCTGAGAGAGAGAGACAGAGAGACAGAGACAGAGAGAGACAGAGAGAGAGACAGAGAGAGACAGAGAGAGAGACAGAGAGAGAGACAGAGAGAGACAGAGAGAGACAGAGAGAGAGAGAGAGAGAGAGAGAGAGAGAGAGAGAGAGAGAGAGAGAGAGAGAGAGAGAGAGAGAGAGAGAGAGAGAGAGAGAGAGAGAGAGAGAGAGAGAGAGAAGAAGAAGCAGAAGAAGAAGAAGACGAAGAAGAAGAAGAACAAGAACAAGAAGAAGAAGAACAAGAAGAACAAGAAGAACAAGAACAAGAACAAGAACAAGAACAGGAACAGGAACAGGAACAGGAACAGGAACAGGAACAGGAACAGGAACAGGAACAGGAAGAGGAAGAGGAAGAGGAAGAAGAAGCAGAAGAGAAGAAGAAGAAGAAGAAGAAGAAGAAGAAGAAGAAGAAGAAGAAGAAGAAGAAGAAGAAGAAGAAGAAGAAGAAGAAGAAGAAGAAGAAGAAGAAGAAGAAGAAGAAGAAGAAGAAGAAGAAGAAGAAGAAGAAGAAGAAGAAGAAGAAGAAGAAGAAGAAGAAGAAGAAGAAGAAGAAGAAGACGAAAAGACTTACTAAACTCATAAAAACACAGCAATCCTTGTACTACAAGTGTAAAATGAAAGTTTAGTTTAACATACGTTACAGTTTCCATTATTAATTTTTTATGCAAATTAAAAGTGAGATTGTGTTGAGTAAATGTTTGCCTTGTAGCCTATACATGGATTGTGACCTATTCACGACATTTTCTTACAAACATCGCTTTCGTGTTTTGCTCTGAGCAAAGTCTTATAATATCATCGAAATTATTCAAAGTCGTGATCTCTTCACCATCCAGGCGACTCGCTCGACCCAATCAATCCTATCTCAGTCTTTCTAGAATACCGGTGACTATACTGATCTCAAGTTCTCCAACCGAGCCATATCCAACACAGCACCACGACTCTGGAGCGATCGCCCCCATGGATTCTGCAGTTTCTCAGTCCCTCCATCTTCATTGCAACCCGTCCGTCGTCCTCCTCGATCATGTTCCTCTATCTATCACCCCCGGGCTTTCCACTCAAAACTGAAGTATCACCTTTTCAAGTACTCCTACACTGACTCATCTGATGCTCCGCCTTCAAATTATTCTCGGTATAAACGACACCCCCATGACAGCTTCACTGCCTCCTCTCTTCATCTGGGCCCCAGAAAACCGGACTTGGACCTCTTTTGGACTACTCTCTGGAAACCCCTCTGATTTGATTTGGCCTGCTGGAAACTGGACTCGGACCTCTTTGGACTACTCTCTGGAGACCCCTCAGATTTGACGTAGCGCTCGTGAATAGGCTGGTTCCCTACGCTTGGCTTTCGAGTGGCGCTTTAAAAGTTTTGAGATTACGATTGCGATTCGATGAAGCGTCCGAGGATATTATTCCAGAGAATGGTGAGGAATGCAATTTCCAACTTATCCATCTTTTTGCTTAGAGTGCTGCTTCATGGGAAACTGATATCTGTCCTGTTGATCTTTTTGATCTTTTTGTCACTCTGCGCAACACGTTATGGAAAACTCTGAAGCTCATTTGCTTGACGTTTGGCACTAGGACAGCTGCTCGGCGTCCAAAGATACTTTTAATACAAGTTTCGCTAGTTTACCCAATAAATTTATTTAACTAGATTTTATCTTTAATTTCCTTTATTTTATATTGGTAATTTCTGTGAAAGCATGTGAAACTTTTAGCCTGGCAGACATCAGCAACACCATCGTTGGTATCAGCATCAACTGCTACAATAACCACTACAAGTGAGTGAATTAAAGAGAACAGAACTCTGTTAAAGTATAGCACTTTCTAACACATATCTATTGAAACTGTCTCAAAACTCAATCCCAAGATACCAAGAATCCCTGGATATAGATTCCAACGCGACCAGTGTGCAATAAAAAACTATTCTAGCCTCGCAGCATTAATTCTAATTTCATGTATGCATAGATGGAGCTGAGTTAGCTCTGTTACGTGACTTAGTATTTAAATGAGAATAAACCTATTTTTTGAGCTCACCGAATGCTTGCCAGATTCTTAACCAGACTGTGTATTTATTATCAAAATGGCCTATCTTCCTATCTACAGGTAGCTTGCTCACACTATATTGGGAACCATGAATAATATGTAGGCCTAACAGGATATCTTGTTAATGCACGTGATAATTTTTTAGTAAAATTGGCATCGTAATTTAAGCGAAAGTGCCAATATTAAGAAACACTCAAGTCTTATGCAGTCCAATCCGAGAACTTACATAGTGCCACCGAAAATTAAATCGATGGTCGCTATAAAACTGCAATTCATTGAACGTACAGTCAAGATTCGTGAGATCACTGAATCAGGTAAACGGGCTAAAAACGGAGTGTACAGAAAACGGCAGCTAACGTAAAAGCCAAGGGAAGGAGACAGGAAAAGACATGAACCGAGTCAGAGCATCCAACCGTCATCGAGTGATAGATTGATTATAGAAAGAACATTGTTTAAGTAGAGCGGTTGGAACGAGACCCAGAGCACGTAAGAGATGTTTAAAGTACCTACAGATCAACTACAAGTATGAGTACTTCAATCTGTACTCGAGTTGTAAGCTTACTCTAGACAAAGTCCATTTATGTGATGCACCAACACAACATTCCTGGAGCTTGTTATTTGACGTCGTTTATTTTAACTGAAATCTCGAATACACTAAAATATTATGGTTCATTCATGGGCTTTACAGATTAATCTGATTACCTACTTGCTCGCATGACAGACAACGCAACCCATTTACGCCACTCAATATATTTGCTATATGTGAAAATTGTACTTTAAAGTTTAAATTACAGTTACAACTACCGCATGTACGTCAAGTAACGGCTGTGGCGTCGCCATTGGCGCAGCCATAATTGTGGGTGTTCTTCTCTTCATCTCACTCGTGATGAACATAATCCAGCTTATCTTCTTGAAACGGAGTCGACGAACTAAACACGGTATGCGTCAGATTACTACATGTAGGCCCCTATTCACACTCAGTGCAGAACTAGTGCAAGGTATATATTTATAAATGAAAGGTAATTCATTTGTTTTTTTCTCGATTTATTAACAACCCACATGATAATTCGCTTGCACACTAACAATTTAACGACCTGCTGCATTTGTTTATTAATCATGTTTAGTACACGGTAGTCATTAAAATTAATAACCTATTAAACTTAGCATTCTATAAGCAAAGTTGAATTATAGTTTAGGATTGTATTAGTCAAAGGCATCCTCGCAGATAATCTTAGAGCCACGACCCTACTTCCGTAAAAATGTTTACATTATGTTGCTTTTCGCTGCACATTTCCAGATCCATTTAAAAGAACAGAGAACATTCTAAAACCTGAAGTTATGGATCTTTCGAATGAAGCGCCAGCACCACCCTCATACGAAGAACCTAGACGTCCCGCTGAAATCCATTTGCAAGCGACCACCTACGAGAAACTGACACCTAAACCTGCAGTTTATATGAATAATTTATCGTGAAACCTGGATTCGATAAAATCTACAGCGCTGCACCAAACAATGGTTTTGTTAGTAATAAACTTTAATATGTATTGTTACATATGTTCAGTTTGTGCATAGATATAGGTTCACCACGCTGCTTATTTGAGATTGAATTATGTCACTTCGATGGATAATTTTGATTGGTAGCATCACTTTTATTTGACAGGTTTATTTACTACATACTTGACCTAGCTTAGTAAATTAACCCATATCAACCCATGACAGAAATTAATGATTTCTTTCACAGATTTATGCTTGCCTAGACCCAAAACCACTGTAATCACCAAGATTTTCAAAAATTTTGGCACACATTAGAAATTATAGTAAAAAAAGTGACTGTCAGTTTAAACTGACGCTAGCCACAGCAGGGTACATGAACTAACTTTGCCTATACTAAACAGAAACACATTTTATTCACTCTGAACAATTAAATTACTTTATGAAATGTTATGAAAACAGTTTACATTTTAACATTGCTTGTATTAGTCACATGTTGACACTGACTTGTAATTTGTAATCGAGAATTTATATAGCGCCACTCAAAAAATCAAAGGCGCTCCCGACCCGCGTCAGTGTCTTCACTGACAAAGAGAAATGTTTTCAGGCGCTTGTGAAACTGGGCAGGAGAGAGAGAAAGGAGGACATGCCTAATGCCCTGAGGGAGGCTATTCCAGCTGGAAGGGCCCACAACCGCAAAACTATGAGACTGGGCAGTAGCAGTGCGCATCCAAGGAACTAAAAAGTGTCCACGGGCAGATGACCGGAAAGGCCCGACCAGGCAAACCGGGGTGCAGTAAGCCCTGAGATACAGCGGCGCTGAGCCAACAAGACAGATACACATGAGGGAAAGGGGAAAGGACCTTAAATTCGATGCGTTGGTGAAGGGGAAGCCAGTGAAGGGAATCCCGGATGTAAGAAGAGATATTGGCAAACTTCATGATGCCCCTATGAGATGAGCAGCAGCCTGTAAGCCTGAGTTAATGCTAATTAGGCTTATAGGCTATCCATTACAAAATCATATCTCTTACGTACAACGCCATTCAAACCTCTCAACCTTCTTACATCCGCCAGCTATTTACCATCCAACCGCCCGGGTCTACTCGCTCATCATCATATCTTTCTCTATCTCGGCCTTCAGTCTCCTCATCTCTGAAATTCTGCAACCGCTCCTTAGTCTATGCTGTACAGGCTCTTTGGAACAATCTCCCAAAAGATCTCCGCCAGTTTGCTCATCCTCCCATACCCATATCGCCTGTTGACATCTCCTCTCCTCCGCTTGCACTGTCCTCCGCTGCTTTCCACTCACGACTGAAAACCGAACTCCTCAAGCTAGCCTATCCTGATTCCATTCCTGCACCACCGCACAACCGCCATCATCACCGATTACCACCGTAGTACCCTGCTGTCTCCTCGGCTTGACCTCCCCGGACACCGACCTGGCACCGGAACGGATAAGGCGGACATGGCTATTGCGGATTTGATTTGATATAGCGCCGGTGAATAAGCTGGTCTCCCTGACGTGGCTTTTGTGTGGCGCTGAGAAATTTCGGAGATTTACATTACATTTACATTATATGCATTATAAATGTTCTGACAGTTATAATATAACTGTGTTAGTGTTAATTTGGACTATGGCATTGGTGTAGTTGGCACTTGTATATTATACAAGTGCCAACTACACCAATGCCATAGTCCAAATTAACACTAAATCATTAGATTCCAGCTTTAGCAAACGTGCAACACAGTTTCAGAATTAGATCAGATAATGTATGCCATTTGCTACCATGCTCAATTAATATTACTTAGCATCTTTAGTGCAACAACTTACTGATGAGTATATTGACAATAAACGATAAAACACAATGAAGAGTATTTTCTTCAGTGGAAGCGGCACAGTTCAGTGACTAAGGCAGCTCATTGAACAAAATTACTGCCAAACTTCTGCTAAAAATGCCAATTCCATCTCAGCTGATGCACAAGAAAATCCACCTACTGGACCACTAGCTGTAAAGCGTTCAAAAGGGAAATCTAACCTCACCTACTACCCTTACTAAGACCACTGAATCACACTGATTCCGTCTCTGTTGACAATGGTGAAGAGAATCCACCTCATGGACCGTTGTTCAAGGGTAAATCTGCTGCCTATAAACCGACCTGGAGTAAAGGAGATTTAAAAGAGGCAGATGTAAAGGCAAAATTTCCATGGGGAATTCCACCTCTAAAGTCGACGATGGAGCTGTCACCAACAACATTATTTGTTCTTTACACCTGAGCTAATGAATCACATTTGCAAAGAATGCAATGAGTATGCTGCTCAACAGAGCCAAGGGAACTTTGATTTAGACGTTCCAACACTGAAGCTATTTATATCCATACTTCTAATCAGCGGATATGCTCCTTTACCCCGCTGCCCAATGTATTGGGAAGCCAGTGGTGATGTTCACAACACGATGGTATCTGGAGTAATGACTTGAAACCGGTTCAGTTCCATCATGAGCAATATTCACTTTGCCAACAACAACGCCTTGGATCCAAAGGACAATTTTCAAAAGTTCGCCCTCTGTTGGATCTCATCAATGCTGCATACCTCGCCAACTTTCAACTGGAAAAGACAATTAGTATTGATGAAAGCTCCTGCTCTAATTCCTGCTGATCGTCATGTCCACCATGATGTCCGCACCGACGCTACTGGTCACTGGATTATTCAAGGTTCGCAACGACGAGGCGTTGCACCCGGGTGCAAAGGCACATCTGTGTTTCTTGTGAGAAGTGTAATGTTGGCCTGGATCCGGGTTGCTTCAAGGCTTTTTACATTCCTTTCACATTCCTTTTTAACTTCTTTTCAAACAGAGGCGGATTGACTTCAGCACTATCACTACAATCCGATTCTTCCTTCAGACCAAGTCTAATGTATCCATCGGCCTTTGCACTCGGACGCATGTTACTGCTAAAAGTTGGTTGCGGTTGAGGTTGTTAAGGTCTCCACTGGCAACAAATTCGTCTCAAGAATCCGCATCTGTTTCACTACGGGTGTTGGCAGGAGGAAGTATTGAGATGTCAGCACCCAGAAAACTTTCGTCGCCCGAATTCTCCAACATTTGAAGGATTTCATGCAGCTTGTACCTACAGCAAATACTGCTACTGTTAGAGTAAATAATTAATATATTATGCCCTGCTTTCGATGTTTCATAATGTAACTTCACCGTCGGGGTAAATATAACACGTTTTAATGCTCCTCAGACAGACGTGGCTGGAAAAACCCAAGACTAAGAACGCCATGGCTGGAAAAAACCCCATCCCTCCTGTGCCTGGCGTCAGTTTAAACTGACGGGACGAAATTTCGGATATTGTTCAATATAGAAATTCTTTTTTTAAATAATCACCATTACTACCTCTGGGAGGCTTGTAGCGAAGTTTTTTATTAACATACTAGTAAAATATCATTTAATATTTCTTACGTTTTCTTTGTTGAACGATGCATATTCAAAACTTTCAGATGACCGAGATCAAAATATTCTTGGCGCGTATACAAACACAGAGCAACTGAAATAAATCTGCATAGATATTCACACAAGCACTACAGTTTCACTTAAAATCCCATTCGTGGCCATGTTCCAATATTGGAACATGTCAGATAAATACATATATTTTTGGCAGGGTACCTGTTGAATGTTGTATTCGTAAACACATGATGTTATTGGTCAATAGGAAGGTGAAATTTGCTCTTTTCATAAATATCTGAATGTTTTTATTATGGAAAAAAATTATTTAATTGCAAAATTTAGCCGTTCTGAAAAAACGAAACTTCATAAATTCTTTTTGTTTGATCCCGCACAGGTAAGAGTATTTTATCTATGTGTTATCATTAGCTGAAATGTTGCTGTTGTTGTATAAAATAGCAGTTTTATTCCGTTGGCGCCAAAAATAGGCCTATTATGCACAAATCGCAATGTTCCAATATTGGAACATGGCCACATGGCAGTCCAATTCTCAGTAATTTAACACTTCATACGCTTCTGTGGTTCAGTGCGCCTGTTACAGTATTATCCTTAACCAAGTCAAGCGCAATGTAGTACTTTCTCAATATGCTTGTATTATTTGTTGCATTAAAATAATTATGTACAAATTTTTGTAGTAGCCTAAGCAGAAAAAGTCAATTTATTCAACACTCATTGTTATGCCTTTGTTTAGGCTACAATGAATGTTTGCAGCTTTTCTGGGAAAAAACTGTAACTGCCCCAACACTAAATGAATTACTTGACAACATTACAACCCGCAGTTTCAGTTCTGAAGATGTTTTCATAAGCCACCTGATGATGAATCTGATAGTGACTCTGACAAATCCGACACAGAAAAAGGCAGCGACTACATAGCAGATCATTTATCGAGCAAGATTTTTAATGCACCAGCCGAAGCTACAATAGATTCAGAAGATAGTGGGGACTGTGGTGGTGGAGAGGAATACAGTGTAGCTGTTCTAGAAGGCAGTAATAAAGGCATGCTGCAGCGAAGAAGAAAACATTTTCCAAGACTGTGGAAAGTGGAAGAAAGGTGACTTGAAGTCCCAGTACATTAGTGGTTTCTGAACAATGTGATCACACCAAAAATGGCCCTACAGAACTGTTTTAAATATTCGGGCCCATTGAATTATTTCAGTACATCAAGAACCAGTCTGAACTGTATGCCAGACAGTATAATGCTACCAGTATGTTTGAAGTAACAGTGGAGGAACTGAAGCTGTTCTTCACAGTGTTGATGATATCAGGTTATAGTTCACTACCTCGAAGAGATTTGTACTGGAGTTTAGATGCAGACATCGGAATTGAAGCTGTTGCCCAGGCCATGCCAAGAAACAGATTCAGAGCTATACTCGAGAATCTTCATTTCGCTGACAACACTACTTAGCATCTGACGACATGTTTGCCAAGATAGACCACTCGTCGCCCATTTGAATGAAAAGTGCATGAAACTGCTTCCAGCTTATGTAGAGCATGTCGATGTAGACGAGAGTATGATTCCTTACTACAGTCATCATGGGTGCAAACAAACTATTCAAGGTAAACAGCATGTAGAATTCATTCATGGGTGGCACAGACCAGATGGACAGAAATGTGGCGGGGTATCGTGTGAAGCTACGCAACAACAAATGGTGGTGCAAATGTTCACACACTTGATGTCTGCATCCATGTCCAACGCCTGGATACTGCACCAAAGACAGATAAGATATGAAAGGGCTAGAGCGACTGAGCAAACTGACAACAATTTTGATGACGAAGAACTGCCTAAACTGGATTTCTTTGGCTTCAATCGCAAGAATGTGGCTACCTATTTGCTGTTGTTCAGTGAGCCACAGAATCGGGGCAGACCATCCTCAACTGCAAATAGCAAAGCCGTTCTTGTGAGAAACATTCCAGACAGTGTCAGACTCAACAGCAATGCCAAGCACCACCCAGACAATGTGACACAGGGTAGATATCGATATCGTGTCTGTAAAAACACAACGTCTGGCTGTGGTGTCTGTCGCGTTTACTTGCAGCCAGTGAACTGCTACAAAATGCCACCATAAACAGGTCTCAGAGTGACTGCTTACCTGCAAATTTTGCAGTATAGCCTAATAAAGTATAGGCATGGACAAGAACAAGCAGTCACTGTGGCATTTCTCTAGTAAAGTATCAAACATATGGATGTTCCAATATTGGAACAATGCCATGTTCCAATAATGGAACAAAATTTCTATGCGCTATATAAATAAAATTTAATGAAATTATCACAAATGGGAGTTAATTCCTTTTATTACTTAATATGACGTTGCTAAATATCAAAAAAAATTTGCAAAATAAAATTTGGCCACGAATGGGTTAAAATAAGTAAGAATTGAAAATGTAACGATGCTGCCTAAAAACCGCCATTTTCTGCGTGTAAGTTTAAACTGACGCTAGCCGCATATGGGTTAAACTTTTTTCTGACACGAATTTATTGTAGCCCTACTTTTGATCTTACGGCCAATAGTTGGATGATAGTTTGCTATATGATTCGTAATCGGTTAGGCGTCTCTTCTGCAGTGAAGTGAAAACGCGAAAGACGAATGACCTGCTCTGAACCAGTCTTCAGTAACAGGAAGTTACTTATGCTTTAGCAAGCTGTTTGCATTATAGTGGTCTGTTAAATGCACCCTTTATTGTAGGGAAGTGTATCCACATGTAAGTCAAACAATTGACTGCGACCTTTGTAATGGCCAAGCATGTGCGTGTGTTCCTTTATCTCTCTCACTGTTGCATGCATTATTCAGTGGGAGCCTGATGTTAAGTAATAAACTACTGCTCTTGAGTACGGCAGAGGTTCTTTTACAACACTTATACTGGACCTACAGTATTGCCTTTCATGAGCATAACTATACAGGAGCACTCGTTTAAAACTCAGTCTAATTATGCGGCCTATTGGATATCTTTATTACCTGCAAGGTAGCAAGGAAGTAAGTAAGTACGTACGCATGTGTACGAGTTAGTGAATGTGTTGATGTGTTTGTTATGGGCTTGTAGTTGGTTTTTAAATGACGATCGTAGCAGATATCTTTTCCTGATGGCTGCTACCCGAATGCAGAAGTCAGAGATGTAGTCCGGCGTAAGATGATGCAGGTGCTTCATACGTTTATAGGAATCCAATCTATGCGAGGGATGAATGGGTTGGCTGGTGACAATAGTAAGCTAAAAATGATTAGGCCTGAACAATGACAGTCCGACCAATGTGATTACTCTCGAAACGTCATCAGAATCTAAGGGACATTCTTTATATTTGTCTGTCTGCCTCTGTCTATTCACGTCTTTGTTTTACTCTATCTCATTCCTGCTTCCACTGCCCACTTACGCAGGCCCTAAGTATGACATCTTGGCAAGATTGGAGAGATTATGCGCTTTGGCATTCCTGACATAAGTGCAGACCGAGTGGCAATCTATTCTTCACCATGATTACAACGGAAATACGAATAATTATAATGACATTCTTCTAAAGCTGGACAACGATCTGTGGACTACCCTCTGGCAGGGACGTAATCGTAATCGTAATCTCCAAACTTCTAAAGCGCCACTCGAAGGCCAAGCGCAGGGCACCAGCCTATTCACGAGTGCGACGTCAAATCAGAGGGTGTTTCCAGAAAGTAATCCAAGACAAGTCTGAGTCCAGATTCCAGAAGGCCAAATCAAATCAGAGGGGATTTTTCAAAGAGTAGTCCAAAAGATTTCCAAGTCTGATTTCCAGGGGTCCAGATCAAGAGAGGAGACAGAGCAGCTGTCAAGGCGGGTGTCGTCTTGGGCGAGAATAATTGGAAGGCGGATATAGTAGGCGAGCGATTCGCGGTCGACCTTGGAAGGTTTTGTGCACAGCGTAGTTTATGTATCGATTCGTCCGTA
The DNA here is from genome assembly GCA_963556255.1 of Allolobophora icterica. Classification (NCBI taxonomy): domain Eukaryota; kingdom Metazoa; phylum Annelida; class Clitellata; order Crassiclitellata; family Lumbricidae; genus Allolobophora; species Allolobophora icterica. Next base: position 47,314,859 of record OY744613.1, on the reverse strand, counting down.
TAGCTGCATATAATAAATAATCACCTAATTCTGTAATCCGTCTTGCATCATTATGATAGTAACTGTTATAATAAGTTGTAGCGTGCTACTTGACTATAGTCAGTGGTTATGGTAGCAGTATTACTGAATTCGCAGACTGATTTAAATATTTTACACTTTTTCATCGTAATCGTAATCTTCAATTTTCTAAAGCGCCACTGTAAAGCTGAGCTCAAGCACCAACTTATTCACGAGCGCTGCGACGTATCCGAGGGGTTATCCAGAGATCGATGTCCGTTGGTGGTCCGAGTCCGGTTGCCAGAGAGACCAGAGAGAGGCAGAGCAGCTGTTACGGAGGGTATCGTTGACGACGAGAAAGCTTGGAAGGCAGTTCTCCAATGGATCACAACTCTAATGAATTCTTTAGCGTTATTATTAGAAAATGCTCCATGAAAATGCTCCATGGTCACATTCAGGGATGCAATGGAAAAATCGTTATATGTAGCAGAGCAGTGGAATTCAAGTTGCCACGGTGGTTTGGACTTCAGTTTTGTTAACAAAGGCCATTCCTGTTTTTCTGAACGTGGCACCATAATTGTAATTGTAATTGTAATCGAGAATTTATATAGCGCCACTCATAATCAGAGGCGCTCCTGAACTGGGTCAGTGTCTCACTGACAAAGAGAAATGTTTTCAGGCGCTTGCGAAACTGGGCAGGAGAGAGAGAGAGGAGGACAAGCCTAAAGCCTTGAGGGAGGCTGTTCCAGCTGGAAGGGCCCACGACCGCAAAACTACGGGACTGGGCAGTAGCAGTGCGCATCCAAGGAACTAGCAAGTGGCCACGGGCAGATGACCGGAGAGAGGCCCGACCAGGCAAACTGGAAACTGGGGTGCAGTAAGCCCTGAGATACAGCGGCGCTGAGCCAACAAGACAGTTACGCATGAGGGAAAGGACCTTAAATTGGATGCGTTGGTGAATGGGAAGCCAGTGAAGGGAGTCCCGGATGTAGGAAGAGATATGGACAAACTTCACGATGCCCCTATGAGGCGAGCAGCAGCATTAAGGATGGACTGAAGTTTAGATGTATTAGTAGAGGACAGGCCAATATAGACAGCGTTTCCGTAGTCAATCCTAGGGCAGATCAGAGCAGATTTGCTTCTTTACGTAAAATAGGGAAAGAAGGACGAACAATTAATGTTACGGAGCTAAATCGTTCACGTGCGAATGATTTGATAGCGGATGATTTATAATTGTTCATTGACGGACACATATTTTATCTAGTCAATTTAGAGATACAGTCTCATATTAGGCCCTATGTGGAGATATTTAGTTATGATATCCATGAGTCTAAAACTACACCTGTATTTGCTGTCGATGTGCTCAAGTTGAATGTTCCCATGAACACTTACGTCAATGAATTGAGGAAAAAACGCCGACTGAGTGGCTTAGAGAGTTATAGCCTAGCTTGGTATTTTACTAGCGTTCATTGTTTGCACTGAAAACCAGCGAGAAAGAGGATGTGAAGGGGTAATAGTCATCGGGAATACCCTTCACATCTGCAATATGAGCCTCACCATTATACTGTATGTATCCTTGTATACGTTCAGGTGGCGCGGAACCAAAAGATTCATATTGATAATTTTTAGGGTTTCCACTGGTGGCTAAATCATACGAACTGTTCATGAGCACGTTTCCGTAAATGCATATTTTCCTGTTTCTTCTCGAACTCTGCTGCTCTGTTACTTTCAATGCAGAGAGGATTGGTAGGCTACACGTAATAAGTTATATTTAGTCTGTCATTATACAAACTAGGAAGAACTATTTCTGAGCCTGAAGTCCACTTGACACCACAGCTTTCCAAATATTTACATCCAACATAAAATGAAACTCAGAGAATGAAAAACATCTGGCGTTCTTCTACAGGTTTGGTGGATGTCTTTTTAAATTTAAATGGAAAAGCTGAAGCCGAAAATGAAATGGGTTGAGATCCCGCGTATATGAAACTGTTGGGTTCTTTGCTGAATTTATACCTACTCAAAAGTGATTCATAGGTAAAACAAATCAAAACATTCCTAACATGTTGCTCCATTTTGCCTAAAAGTCTAGTAGCTGTCGAGGCTCGACCTTGGATCTCTGAAAATGTTAAACGAGTAGGCCTCGGCCTACTAGGTTCACATATTTCCCAAAATTGCACTAAAATGCAACAAAAATAAACTTTAATTCTTCAGATTTGTTTTTCGGAGACAGTACTCTTGCTTAGGTCTTACCCCTCCTTATTGTCCCATATCTGAAATCCAGGTCGACGCTTTTCTACACGCACGCAAGCATGAATACAATATGATGCAAGAACAGTCTTTGGTACAACGCTATACTATGGTGACCTCAACGGTCTATAAGTATTTCTAACTTTCGACTACATGGACTAACTTTGTGCTAGGCTACAGAAACATGCGCTTCTGCTTAACTTCCTGATTAGGTATGAATGGTTAGAGGGATGAATATTCTTTTGCCCAAACTCTATACTATGGCGACCTCAACGGTTTATACATGTTTGCATATGGACCGACTCTGTGCTAGGCTACAGAACCATTGGCTTCTGCTTAACTTCCTGATTATGCATGAATGGTGAGAGGGATGCATAAGCCTACTGGTGTTAAGGTGCCTAGCTAGCCAATGACCTCATAACGGCTGCGTTTTGGTACGCCATCGGTTGATTCTTTTGCATAAGACACCGGCGCGATAAAGTTACTAATTAGTAATTCAGTAAACCAAAAGGAAAATCATAAAAAAATGCTTAGGATGGTTTTACATGGATGGGTGTAATAAATGAATAGCCGATTAAGGATATGGGGTAGAAAATGATTGCTGTTCAAAAGGCGAATTTTGGTTCACTTCAGGTAAAATAAGATGATCGATAGTTTTGTTCCACTTATCTACCTACAACCATATGCAGCTTAGGAAGATTAAGAATCAACCTTTCCTAATTTTAAACTTAACTTTTCAATTTCAAACGACACACATATCAAAATGTGTCTAAAACAATGTATACAATGATTTTTATGTAATCTAGTGACTAGATTACATAAAAATCTAGATTCTAGTCTACTCTACTCTGGTCTAAGCTAGTCTACTAGAGCGGCCTAAAATTTGTCGTTGTCTTTGAAAATCAGGTGAGAACACTCGGATGACTTAGCTAGCATAGTAGTCACAAATCTTAGATTCAATACACATGTAATCGAAGATAGTAAATTGGACTGATCAACATGACTCTGAGGATTCTTCTCTTTTCTATGGGCAGCCAAAGTTAAATGGAAAGCTTTTGCTCTCAATAATCAGCACATGAATAATTATTGTTATAAGCTACTGTTGCAGGGACACCCTAATGTAATATCCAGTGGTTATTACGCTGCTGAAGAATTTGTAGACAGTCGAAGACTGTGCCGCCACACAGCGATTAGGCCTACTTTGAGAAAAACCGTCATCTATCGAATTATCATCTATCGAATTATCATATAAATGTAATTGAGTTATATTAGTGTGTTATTAAAGTACTGTTACAGTAGGCCTGAATGGTGATAGCGACTCTGGTTCCTCAGCCTCAAACTGCGTGCTTTCTTATTAGTTTATAAATCTGTTTCAAACAGAAAATTAACTTTTCTCTTTGGGAAACCGATTAGGTCAAGAAAACTAAGTGCTGCTAATCATAAAGTGAACGTTTATGATTGTTGAAGTGGCAAAGTCACCACTTTGCTTAAGACAGTTTTGAAAACGTTGGTGTCATGTAAGAAAACTTAGCTTCGCAGAGTGGATTTTGATCACTGTTAAGTGATAAGCTTAATCTCGTCAATTTAGAGAGCACACAGTCCAACAGCAGGAGAGTTTATACTTCAACGATAACAGTCAGGACACTATTGAATAATCAGACCTATGTGCATGAGCAATGCGTTCGTTTTTCGCTTAAGTCCGGACTTATTATTCTCTGATTAGCAGCATTCCATGAGCGGTGTACACTTTACACGATATTGGCTTAGGTGACGAACTAACTACATGTAGGTCATTTACCGCATGGTTAATATTGGAAAAAAAACCTGCATACGTGGCTCTTAAGAACCTCACACAGGTGGCTTCGTGTACTCAGCATTATCAGTGTTTGAAGACGTAAAATTCTCAATGAGGAAGTTAGTCTACTGAATCAAGCTGCGGAGAGCTAGGAAAATAAATATAGGCCCCTACTTCATCCTAATGTACACAAAACCCTTTACCACTTAGTTTGTACTTGAGATTTTAACAAAGAGAGAGACAGAGACAGACAGATAGACAGCCAGACAGAGAATGGTCAGAATTATTTGAATAGCAGGGCATACCAACGATCTTCAAAATTAGCTGTGGATTACTAGTATGTAATAAATAGGTCTAATTATGAAGTTCTTCGTATACAGTTCCCTTCGCCAAAGTTTCGCTGGATAGGTCCTGGTAATGCGTATCTTCAGAATTACTTTTTTGGTGTGTTACTTCAAGCTCAGTTGAATCTCCTCGGTTGAAAACACCTTCAATTATAGTCAACAAAATTTAACAACGTTAAACAAGGCACATTAAATCAAATTGGATATACACGGTGTCTAATATAAATGTTACCCAAAATAAACTTAATTAAACTTTTAATATTAATAAGGTGCGGTTATTTCAAGCTTTTTCAGTCCATCAGTCAATCTTTCATAAGTCTACCTACTGCTTACAATTTTTTACAATATCTTTAACACCATATTTTCTTTCATTAACAAAAGCACTGTCTTCTTCGCTCATAGCCATTGAGTGCCCCAGTTGTTCTTTTTTTCTGGACACAACGTAGAAACGTAAACCTACTAACATGTAGATCATCCAGAACTTTAAAATTATATCGATACAGAATAAACTGCAATATTCTTAAACACAAGTGATTGCATTATGTAAATAGCAAAACTAGAAGTAAGGCAAAGCAGCATTTTAGGAATATACTTAGGTTTGCCAATTATAATTCAGTTTCAAGTGGGAGAAATTGCATTGGTTTCAAGCAGAAACGTATTGACTAGAAGATGTTAATGTTTATGCATGATTGCACAGCAGGCTGTACTCCGTAATGCGTCTTGATCTCCTTCATGCCTGGCCGGATAGTTCCTCCGTCAGCTTCAAAAGGTGACCTAGCTGCCCTTCCGACCTGAACTTTCGCGTTCCAGCATAGAAATTGTCGCTATCTTCTTCCCATCCCTCTTTTGCAATTAGCTGTGTTGCAACCTTAGATTTGATCTTCTTGACCTATCTTTGCTTCATTTCCGAAATCGATCGCGGTGTTAGCGCTATATAACTTTGCGATTACGAATACCATATAGAATGCAGAAGTTGCAAATGTGTGCTTGCCTGGAGTGTATACTTTAATTAGACCAAATATTAATTATAGTAAGTCAAATAATTAGTTACCCTTGTGATGGAAAAACGCAATGCTGACTACATGCGCTGTGATGGAGATTGCAAGCAGAACACCCAACACGACTGCCGCAGTTTCAGAAGCTGAACATCCTGAAGCTAACAATTAAACAAAATTCTTCTTGCAGTCAATTCAGCGAATCACAAGAAGATGGACCAAAGTGAAATATCTGAAAATGTCTAGAAACCGCTGGTCTATTTACAGCTCAGAATTTACCTTCCAGAGACTCTATCTGAACATAATACTATTTGTCAACTGCAGACGGAAAAATCCTTTGATTCAGTTGAACGTATTCGTTTGTGTGTTTGTGAGTGAGTGTGTGTGTGGCCCGTCATTCAGTGTTTAATCTAGACGCCTTTTGGGGGGGGAAATTGAGCCCCCAGAATTTATGTTTTCCCCCAGAGGCCAGCAAATTTATAATGTAGAGACCTGTTTTGGGAAGAAATTGCCCCCCCCCCCCCAGGATACATGCTGGGCTCCCCAGAGACGAGCAAATGAGTAACAGAAGAATAAAATAACAGTATAAAATATAATATTGAAAGCTTTTGAATTGCTGAAAAAAAAGGTCGTCAAAGTGTTGGGATGAATTACTAAAAAAAATTCTTCAAACATTTTTGGGACGTTGGAAATTTCTCCCCAAAAGTAGGTCGCCGTTTTTGGTTTCCCCCGACAAACCTTGTTTCTCCCCTCAGAAGAGAGGGACTAGATTACAACACTGCCCGTCATTGGTGGCTCTTCTAGTTTCCTGTGCAAAAGTGTGCACAGTCCTGCAAACTCACAGAATCCCAGTTCTCAGTGATATTTAGCATCGCATAGGCTTTCGCAGATAGTACCCAGATTAGCATGCACTTGAAATAGCGCTATACAAATATTTAGTCACAATTCTAGTAACTTACGTAAACTGTTCTCTGTAGAATACGTTGCTGTTGTTTCAACAGAAAAATCTGTAAAAGAAAAACAAAGTCTTCCAGAGATTAATTCTTGGGTTATTGATTATTACAGTGCGTGATCCAACCGATACCTCTTTTCCTTTTCTTTTTCATCTAAAAAAAACCGGAATCACCAGCCCCTATGTCTTCTCTTTCTGGTCACTTTGAACCTCGGATTCGGTTGTTCACTTAAGACTCTCTGGACAACACATGTCACACGAGAAAGCGCTCGTTAATAAGCTGGTGCCCTGCGCTTAGCTTTAAAATAGCGCTTTCAAATTATGAGGTTTCGATTATGATTAACCTATCTGAACTCTAAAAAATTGTTAGTTCCAGGATTTTCGTCCAACGATATCAGTTTCATTTGCCTCCTTGTGTCTGTATCCTTTATTCGGTTTCGACGAATCTCCACTAAATCTCTACTACGTTTCGTTCATTGGAAACTTCCCTCAGTCAACAATTCTAATTTCTACTGTCCCACTGACGCATTTCTGAGCCTTAAACTGCTTCTTTGTCCACTTATTTTCATCACAAGGTAGAAAGTACAGAAAAAATGTACAGAAAGATGGAAAACTGACAAACGCAGACATAAACATGAACATCATAATAATGACGCGGTGGTAAAAGTTAACATTTTAACAAAGTCCTTTACCACAAACATTTCTGGCACTATAATTATAATTTGCATGCAGCATTTGACCAAGAAATGTTTAATTCACACAGGTGCAGTATATGAATGATACATGTACAGCCAACCTTATATTTGTTAAGCAATTACTTTTTCTGTTGTTGATAGTGTTGTACCTTGAAATGTTACTTATCTATCTGTAACCAGTTACTAACCCACAGTTTATGTTTATGTTTATATTCGTTTAATGAAACAACAGACATAACGCTGTAGGTGTACAAGGAAGTGAATTAAAATTGTTAATTGTTAATAATAGCTTAGTAAGAGTTAGAAAATAACATTCTAGATATGAAGTTTCGAGAGTCTTTATCTGGTAGATTAAAATTGTGAGGACGATTTCTTAGGGAGTAAGGAGTAATATGGTTGGTTGGGAATAAACATCTAATTGAGTGATTTTCATTGAGTAAAGCTGCTTTAAATAAGGCCATTTCGGCTTTAAGCACAAGCTCAGCTATGGAGGGAGAGATAGTTTGAACATATCCAAATCGTTTGAGTTTGTTCAGGAATTGTTCAAGGCGCAATTTATCCTTGCCACTTATAAGGCCCCACCAGGCTGGAGAAGCATATAAGGTTCTTGATACGATTGTTGCATTAGTGATGAGATGTAGTGAGTCTTGAGATGCTCCATGATTTTTGATAGTTCTTAGTGCAAAAAAGGAGGAGGTTCCACTTTTTATCAGTTGATTGATGTGCTCAGTGACTGTTAATTTTTCTCCGATGGTGACTCCGAGAATCTTGATTGATGTTGACCGTTTAACTCCTGTGATTGAAGGGTTGTCAGAAAGTGAGGGTTGGTTGCGTTTGATGATAGCCATTTCCCGAGTTTTATCAGGATTGATTTTCAGGTTCTTTGTTTCAGACCAATTGTAAATATGTTGGATTTCATCATTGGCTGTATTTAATGAATTGGATCCAATTAATAAGTATGTATCATCAGCATATTTGGATAGACGATTTTGATGGTGAATAGGATGGAGATCAGAGATACAGACAATAAATCCAGTGGGGCCGAAAACTGATCCCTGTACAACACTTGCATTAATTGAGATGATGATGGATTTGGTTCCATTAAAAATGGTATAGTGGTTCCTGTCTTGGAGATAGTTAATTAACCAGTTATATATATTGTCTGGAAGGGAAAGTGAAGCTAGTAAGTGTGCAATGGCAGAGTGACTGACAGAATCAAAAGCTTTAGAAAAATCCATAGAGATCATGATAACATATTTATTATTTTTGAGAAGGTCTGTTGCATGATGTATGAAAGAGGTTATTGCTGCAGTGGTAGAACCAGTAGGTTTAAATGCAAATTGATCATGAAGGGAAATATGTTTTGGCAAGCTTTGAAAACTAGGATAGATAAAGGACTGGACTACTATACGTTCAACAAGTCTAGATAAAACAGAAAGAACGGAAATAGGTCGGAAATCAGAAGGTTTTGTTGGATGAGAGATCTTGGCCTTGGGACGTATGATGGCAGTTTTCCATTGGCTAGGAACAAAAGATTGAATTAATGATTGGTTGATTAGTTGGGAAAGGACATAGGAATAACCAGGTGCAGTTATTCTAAGAAACCAAGCAGGAAGGCCATCATGGCCATTTGCAGTATGTTTAAGATGATCTAGTAAATTGAATATTCTAGTTTCTGTTACAAGAGTCTGCTGAGAGGTGGTAGTAGCTTTAAAGAGGGGAGCTATATAATTAGGATCAGTGGAGGCGTCAGCAAAAAATTTATTTAGATCGTCTGCACTTATTGATGAGGATGTTGAGGGATGGTTTGGTTTCTTAGTGAGTAGATTTACTTTCTTCCAAAGGGATTGAGGACTTTCTCGAGGGTTGGAATATTTAAGGAATGATGCATTCTTTTTTGAGATGGCTTTAGCAATCCTAAGAGTTAAAGCTTCGGCTTTCTAATTTTTTTCCTTTCCGCATGAGTCGATTTTTAAGTCGAAGCAATCGCTTTATTTCTGGAGTAATGTGTGGAGGGTCTTTAGATGTAATTGTGATGGTTCGAATTGGGTAGTTGAGATTTAATCGATCAGTTGCATCTAGGTAGAAATTGTTCCATACTTCTTGTAGATCTGATGAAGAGAGAAGTAGACTTGAATCAAAGTCATCAAAACCTTGTAATGTCAAAGAATGCTGTGAAGGAGATCTTTTCCTGAAAGTTATAGTTGTATGTTCCTTTCCTCTGTCTGTGATTGAGTTTCCGGTCGTGGCAATGATTGCTTTGTGATCACTACGAATGGTTGAGGAGATGACTTTTATTTTGAATAGATCAGGTGTGGAAACCATGAGCTGATCTAGAACGTTACTTCCCCGAGTAGGAATAAAAACAGTTGGAAGTAATCCAGTTAGTTCCATAATTTTATCAATGTTTAGGCGATTGAAATCACCACCTAAGATAATGAGAGCATTATTATCAGTGTTGGCATATGTTAATCAAAACGCAACATCGATGTGCATTTCAATACGTAGGACACATCGAGGGTCTTCTTCAATACTTACAGCATCCTGATACGTTGACACTTCTATACGCTTCAACCAAATACCATCCGTCTATTGATGTGTATGACCTGCAGACGAATATTCCACTGATCATTGCTTCGACAGTTTGACCTTCAACACGGTTGCCATCTGGAAGGAACCATTCGTATGAAGGCCGTGGATATGAATCCACGTAACATAAGATGGTTGCTGGGCTGCACTCACATGTGCAGAAATCTTCTTTGCAAGTGCTTCCAGAAATGTACATTTTTAATGAGTGGGGAAATTCTGCAAACAACAGCAAAACATTATGAATCACTGCGTTCATTTATTAGGTGCCCTCCACATCCTGAAGAGAGAAAACACTAGAAAAATATTGGTTGTGTTGTTTGAACGTCGATATAATGCATGCACATTGTTATGTATGCATAAATTATGGGTCTCTTGAAGCAAAAACATAAAAGAAAATAACGTCGACGCGTACTGACATGTAGATATTTGTAGCGGGTGATGGAGTATACTATCAGCAGCGCGATAGAAAGTCTCTTCTTACACAATCTTGTGGGGCGTGGTGGCTCAGTGGTAAGTTCGGCGCCTTGTGACCTAAGGGTTGCAGGTTCGAATCCCACCAGCCGCTGCGTACGGACCTTGGGCAAGTCCTTCACTCACAATTGCTCGTGGCGCTTCGGCGTGAAAATTCCGGCACAGTATCAAATGCTGTAGTCGGGGGCGCCTCTGAGTAGTAGGAGACTTCGAGAGGCGCTATAGAAATATCCGGTAAAAAAAATAAATCTTGAAACGAGCGCTCATAAGAATATGTTATGGAAAACTCACTGCATGAGTTATTTGTAGTCGGGGTTTCATAGAACATCGATGATTGGACGTATATGACATTTCTGATAATATTAGAAGCATTACACGTGTAGTTAACTCTGTACTCAGCAACGATCCTCTGTCCACTTGTTACATTTCCAGATGCTGAGTCCCTCCAATTGTAATTCGGCGGAGGATTTCCAACCGAGGAACACGTTAAGTTCTTTGCTTCACATGCAACAAATCCTGAAGATGTCGCCGCAATTTGCGGTATTGAAGGAGAATCTTCAGAAACACACAACCAATTCTTTCCACACAATGATATATTATGACGATTTCTTTATTTCAATATCGAAATTGGCATTTATGATGGATTCGAGCACGTTTGGTAGGCTGGTTCTGATACCTAGTGATTGTGAGTTCAAGCGTAATGAGAGGACTCCGTGATAAACCTCTGGACAACTGGTTTCAGAGCTTATGCCTCTGTCACCAAGAATAATAATTTGGCATCAATTGGAGCATGGGCAGTAAATGTTTGGGTAGGAATCCGTGCATACATTAACATATGCCACTTTGATGTAATACATTTTATTATCTGTTATGTATATAATACATGCGACACCTCCGAACAGGTTCAAGCGTTGTAATTCAGCACCACAAGGTGGGCTATACGCCAATATCTTAGTTACATGCTGGGAATTTGATCCAAAAGTAAAATATTTGCAGATTTTAGCCACTGTGTGCTTGTATAAGGAATTACTGTTCATGCAGAAATTGGTTCTTTTCGAATTACTCGATGTAAAAGGAAAACTTAAATTTGCGTAGTAAGCTTAATTAATAAATTATGCTGCTGAAACATACACATAACGAACAATTATATAGACCACACGTCACTTTCGAGAAGTTGCACTAAAGCATATACTCACATTGAACGTCAATTTGTTTTGTGTTGCCAACCATAAAGTTGTCCGGTGGAGGAGTTGCATTGTAGCCATTGACATTTCCTGTTATTTCAAAAACTGTATTACACTGGAATATTGGAACTGTGGGTTTCTGTACTGTCACTGTTCCTACCAAAGTGACAACGTTTATCGACGGATGATGTGTGGCGCTGGTGAAGGTCTGTCCTGGTGAAGTTGTCCAATAAGGCAAAGGACGCAGAGAAGGCGCTGGTGATGCTGGTCCATTGTAGTTAATGCTGCACGAGATGTTTAACTGGTCATTATCTACTACTTCGGAACGGTTGTAGACAACAACACTTGCGAATGGATCTAGAAAAAGAAACTGAGAACATCATAGACCTGTTCAATCTATTCAATAGGTCGAGGCAGATTAGGTGAGAATCTTTTTGTACAAGTGTTAATGTAGGCTATTACTCCAACATTGGAGGGTGTCCGGGCTTTATGACAACCAGAGCTGACAGCATCCTTGAAGATCTCAGAGTGGAGTCAGCGACATCTCAGATGAGAGTCCACTACTTTCACCAGTGATGGGCAATAGTCAACAAAACAGTTGCTAACTTTTAGTTAAACTGAATTGTTTTAGTTAAGGATGAAGTTTAACTAGAAAAAAGTTTAGTAAAAACCAAAGTTTGACTAATATTTTTTAGTTACTAACTAACAAATTTAACTAACAAAATCAGCAACTACGCAACTTTTTTTCGCAATTAACACTGTCAACAACTCAACACGACGTTTACTTACTTATTAACACTGTGTTGCCTCTGCTTAGACTACAGTATGTAGTAAGGCGCAGGGTAAACAATGACATCGATCTTTATCTTTATTATTCTTTATATAAGTTGACTGTTGCAAGGATTTTAATAAAAGGCTACATCAGTAAAAACGAATAGTTTATTAGTCACTAGCGCTCGGGATTAGGCTGGTGCCCTGCGCATGGCCTTCGAGTAGCGCTTCAGAAGTTTAGAGATTACGATTACGACTACGATTATTTGCTTCACTGAGGTAAACCTGAGAGAAGACAAAAGGAAGTGTAAGAACTTCAGTGCAAAATGTTCATTGTGTGTGAACAAAAGGATCTCTGAAAATATTACGTCTACAACCAACTTTCTAAACCATATCACGGTCTGACGAAACAGTTGATCACCTTCTTTTCTTATGATCCATATACAAAATTGACAGTGGCCTTGCTGCTGCTGATCAGCCATGAGTAACTGGTTTTATTACTCAAGTCAAGTGAACTGCATTGCAATGCATGATGCATCACCGTTTGCATTGGCAACTGTCTTGATTCTGATAGAGCTGTAGTAGGATAGTCCATAGTAAACATTATATAGTTTGAAAGTGAAATTGTCATTATAACAGTTTACTTAATCTTTGTTAATGTGAAAATGTTTGACATAAAAAGTTGGAAAAAGTTTAATTAACTATTTTTAGTTTAGTTAACTTATTTCCAAATCAGTTACCAACTTTAGGTAAACTATTTTTTAATTGAAATATAGTTTAAGTTCAACTAAAAAATGAATTCAGTGCCTATCACTGCTTTTCACCAGTCCTTACCGATCTATGTGTTCAGGTCTTTGAGGGTCTAGAATACAACAATTCGAAAGGCCTTCGAAAGTAGTCTACAGAACTGCCTGCGTTGGAAAGACCTGTCGGTCACGCAAAGCCTTTCGTTTGTAGCTTTCCGTTATTGACAGTCTTGCCCATCACTATAAAGTCCCACGAGATACTTCCTACTCCTTGGTTACACCGGAGTCTCTCATAAAAAAAGTGTCGATAAATCAATTGACGTTAGCGCCGCTTCAAGCGAACCACGCTGACTGGATCCTACGCATACAGCAAAAGCATGGCATGTTCTGAGAAAGGCAAAATGAAGACTATGGTCATAGTTCTTTGGCATTCTCAATCGCTTTAGTTCAAGGCCACGGATTATCATGAGTTCATCCGTCAAAACGTGTACACAGTTCGTCACTGTCGCTTTCGAAGGCGTTCGACCTACGACTTCTCTGCAAAGGAATTCATAACGTCTCAGATGGAGTCGCTTTCAATCAAAGAGCTTTGCCGTTTGCTGCTGTGGTCACCATCAAAATCGTGCAGGCTCGTCTCTCGAATGCCGTTTCTAGTTCATATTCTTTTGCCGTTTTTTTTCACTGTTGTTACTTATGACTATTTTTGTTGTTGTACAAAACACTTTATAGCTAAATCTGGTATGTCGAGTGGTCACTTGTGGTGACAGATATTGCATTTAAAATGACAATTTCTCTTGCAACGTTTTTATTTTTAGCGTATATTAAACTGCTGGTACAGTCTTTCAATGAAGTTAAATTTGATTTTTAATTTGGAACGATGAAACAATATGTTATAATGGTCGAATTATTGGGGATAATGAAACAATATTTCACCGTTACTGACATGACAAAATGTTATGATCTACCAGAAACTTAAAATCTTACAGAAGAAATATGACTAATATGTGCCGATGCAATAAATGACATGGGCTTCTACATTGTTCACCATAACATTCTTTTAAGACGCCTTGAATTTTGAAACGTCACAGCCCGTCTTTGTTGTGTGCATTTTACCTAAGGCTAAGCGCACTCTCGAAATGGCATTTTTTCCTGCTACTCAGTTTTGTCTTCTAAGAGTGTTTGAGCTTAAGGTCTCAACTTCAGATCCTTTACACGGCTCTTTGAACCTTGTCCTGCCAGTATATTCATGACACGATTGTATACATCCTTTGCCTATTTCTACGATCGATACGGATAACATGCGTCAGACATTTGAGGTGCCTAACCGACTCTGGCTGAAGCATGGCAGACAAGTAATATGGCTCGGACGCCTTTGGCAGATTTATTATATCGATTTCCTCTGTCTGCAATGCTCTTTCCTTCCCATCCAGTTTCGCGTGGGATGAACTGCGCTGGTAGCCAGTGGATGCTGTGTAATTGTCTTACTGGCCGCGTGTTCTCCATCTTATCTTAGGGAGCTTTGCGTCTTTGTGTCTCACACATCTGGCTCAGATCCCATAAAGCTCTGCTGCAGAAGATGACCTCGTTGTCATTCCAGTTCATACTTTAAGTGGACATACAAGTTTGACTATAGTCGGCAAATCTTTCTAGAATAAGTTGCCTAGCAGCGAGCAACACGAGCTGCTTCGCTTTCTCTATCTCTTTACAGTAAGGGCATTAAAGTAATTTTACTAGTAAATCTAAGTTGTCAAGTCGGGAGCGCCTTTGGCGAGTTTCCCCGTGAGTGGCGTTATATGGATGTGATGTTAAAACCACAATTACAGTCAAACAGTTACAGCCTTTGGCGAGTTTCTCTGTCATGGGGGGAAGTATGGAGGGAGGGAGAGAGGGACAGACGGACGGACGGACGGAGGGAGAAAGGTGGAGGGAGGGAGAGACTTAATAACCGTTGTTTGTCTGTGTGTCAATCCGTCTGTCTGTCTGACCGTCGGGCTTTGCGTGTGTACGTCTTTATCTATAGTGCCCAGTGTTCGTGTGCGGGGCACACAGAACCGGGAAATTATATGCATAGATATTCTTATATTTTCTGATCGACTCTTACCTAACGTAGCCATTCCTGCATCCTCCAACAGTCGGTATACGAGCATCCTGGACATCCTCTCTGCCCGATTTTGCCTGAAGCTTCGATGACTGTCAAACTCTGTGCTGCCCTGACTAGAGTGTGTTCATCCATTTTTAGTATAACGATTCACTTCCGCCATACGCCAGCATAGTATTTTCCTTCTCAAGCTGTCGGCTCATCATTTCTAATCTGCCTTTCGTGAGTTGCACTCTGTTTCTATGCTGATTTATGGATTTTTATAGCGCCTTTTCAAATTTGTCACAACTCTACTTTTTTCTAAATAAGGATTTCCGATATATATTGAAGTTAAATTTATGTTAGGTTTCTGTGTTTAGTCCTGCAAGGCCTTTTGTTTTGCGAGTCGAAATTTTGGTCTGCGTTTGAGGATGACTAATTGTCAGTGTTGAACCAGTAACATTTACATAATATATTATATCTTTCACGTAACGTATTTGTTGCTTTGGCCGATTCGTGAGGTTGACCTGTCCGTGTAATCATATTATTTCCTGTAAATATTGCATTAAAATTATGTTAACCTAAACCGTTTGGAAATACCCCAAGACAACTTGTAACAATAAGTGCATGGATAATTATTATAAATGACAGCGAATAAATGTACTCCAATATGCTACACTTGTTACAATCATTACTCTCAACAGTTACTGTCGACTAACGTCGCCATATTGTGATGGTAGGCCAAAGTTTCAACTCGCGATTTCTTAAGCATATCAGCAAAAGACCCAAATAAAAAATGACGATTTTGCTTTTTTTCACCGAAGCATGCGGTTTCACTTAATTTTTCATCAATACCAGTCCAACGTAATGCTGTAGCCAACCAGGTCCGATTGGGATAAGTGTGAAGCAAACCTCATTAAACGTAAATATTGTACTCAACTTCATCGTAGTAAGCCATAGTTAGTTCAGATAAAAAAAAGTCAAACAAACTAAACAGCATAATAAATATGCAGAATAAACATTCAGCGGCTTAACTCACTCGATGCTTAGTCCAAGTTTATCATGAAAAGCAACACATAATTATGTTGTCACTCACCAATAACGGTGACTAAACTTCTGTAAACGGTTGATGCGCCATCATAGCATGTATAGACTCCAGCCAGTTGCATCGTCGCATTTGCAATAATCAGTCTGCATATGTTTCCTCCTATCAGTTCTGTTCTGTAATACGCTGCATTGTTTCCAGTGACAGGAGAGCAACCAGTTGCTATCGCTAACGGGTTACTGCTTCCATCCGTTGTATGCACCCACGAAGATGATAACAGAAAGCCTATAGAGCAATCCAACATCGTCTGACCGTTGATCAAAGCGACTGCATTCGGACCAACAGTTTGCCCACGTGCCACATCGCCTAGTAACATTTAAAGCAAATGTAAGCATAATCAGTTTATTTTTCGGCTGAGTTTCGTCCGTGTTATTTGTTCAAGAAAACGACAGTAAGTAAGTAAGTAAATAAGTAATTTGCCTCATTCGTTAAAGTAAATGGACGTAACTGAAGAAATTCACAAAGTTTAGTGACAGGCTGCCAGTGAAGTGACGCCGGCCGCCAATAAGAAAACAAACAGGGGTAAGACAGAGAACAATATAATACATTCATAGTCACCTTACAAAATTGGATAACGAGAGTTTGAAGACTATTTGGAGCTAAAGATCAATAAACTGCGATTTTAAGTAATGAAACGAGATATATTTTTGTGAAACTTTGAGCCTTACAGAATTAGTTGCGCAGTAAAGCTATCATTTCTAACTTTAATATGCGTTTGAATGTTCAATAAGATGTTATACTTCTAATTTTGAAAGTTAAGTCATGCCACCAATTTGCTCAAAGTAATCTGTCGTTTTCTGTCATCGTGTTGAGAAAAGGTGGGGCAAAATGTTAAACTCCAGAAGCTATCAAAAATACTAGGACAGCAATTACTTCTCATTACAGTGAGTTGTTCAAAACCAATGATGGTAAAGCAAAGAAGTTCTTGTTACAAATAAATTCTACCTCTGTACACATTTGAAATGTGTACAGAGGTACAAAGGTAGAAAAGTAGGCAAAACTCTGTGACTGAGCTAAATGAAACAGGTGATGTAATTACTGATCCATCTGAAAGGAAAGGGAAGTAAATGGTATAGACGGGTTGATTATTTGGAAAGATTTTACGTGCCAGGCTGTCAGAACAGCTATCTTTTAAGTGTTTCTGGACCGGAGATGCTAAAAAAGGAAGTGAAATGCATTAGTCGATGTTTGTCCTGACTATAGGGCCTATTGCACACGACTGTCTACTATATTCTAAACCAATTGTCGTTATTCGTACAGATCTACCAGATATTTGATATAAACCGTGCTAACATGACTCATGATCATGTAATTTCGAGTCAAGCACGAGCACTCTCTAAAGATCAATTTATTTCAAAAGTACCGGTACCACATATGTCTCTTAAACGTTTGAATTTTTCATGGACGGCCGAATGTAGTGTTAAGGTGGCAATGGAAGTGGCCATAGGCGTAACTTTCTATTGTGACGGTGGTGTCAAGTCACCACCACTTTTAAAAGTGGTGGTGATAGTCACCACCACTTTTTGGTCCTGCAATGAAATATATCTTTTAACATGAAAGCACTTGGCTGTCTACCGTCCCAGGTTACGGCCAGAATAGTCTCGTACTGATATTCAGATGCATTCGATACCTTGCAAGACAAGGTTTAGCACTGCGAGGTTACGAATCCCATGAAGGAAATTTAGCAAAATTTCTTCGGCTCGCTGCAGAACTGCACCGAGCCGAAGAAATTGTGCTAAATGAAAATCTAACAGCTTTCCATCAATTCAAAATGAAATTCTTTCTTTGATGTCCAATGAAATAATTCATGCCATATGAAAAGAACTGAAGTCTGCGGAACCATCGATATGCAGTGATCGTCGACGGCACTCGAGATATTACTGGCAAGGAACAGTTAGTGAAACGGTGAAGGCAGTGGAGTCAGTCATCAACACAATGAAAATGCTAGCTGTATACGCTCAGACAATGCATTCGAGTCAATTTTCTCAAGAGCAAAGAAGGTTCACGAGGATTTGGATTTAGAGGACATCACAGCTCCTCGTATACGCTGTCCTCCGAAGCGACATAATGCCACATCAGAAGCATAATCTTGGCTCCGACTGTGCTGCAGTACTATAAGGTGGAGTATTACAAGTTGATTGATAGTGTATAATATATATTATATGAGCTAAAAGAGAGATTCCAACAGACTGGCCTACAAGTGTAGGAACAGTTGGAGACATGTCTTATCTGGAGAAGTGAACGATACGTGTGCTAGCTATCCTGAAATTGACCGCTTCATCTCTCGTGCTGAACGTGAATTGCTGTCAAAATATGGCAAGTTGAATGCTGAGTTATTGGAAGAGGTGCGCAGTAGCCGATATGAATTATTTGGTCTGGTTTGAAATTGGTTTTGTCTGATTTTGGTCTTTTGTGTTCAGGTTTAGGTAATCCTGGGTTTTAGCGTCCGAAATTATTTACATTGCATGAGCGATGAAAACGTTTCACAGTTAAACTCAAACAAGAAGTTGGAAGATTGATGAAAATATAAATGAAACTAGAAGCTGGATGATCGATTAAAATATTACATAATAAAAGTCAAACTAGAAGTTGGAATTGCGATGAAAATATATCGTTTTAGTGCCGATATGTATGAGCGATGAAAACATTTCATAGTAAAACTCGAACTAGAAGTTGGAAGATTGATGAAAATATTCAGGAAACTAGAGGCTGGATAATCGATTAAAATATAACTGAAACTAGAAGTTGGATGAACGATGATTATTTATTGTATATTGTATTAGAACGTTTCAATGAAAATAATTTCGGACGTTAAAACCCAGGATTACCCAGGTTTATCCTGAAGCGGCGCTATACAAATTCATCATTACAACTGCAATCACGCGATGTCCATCGCTTTACGGTATTGTTTTTAATAGAGTAAGAGAAATATCCCACAACTGATATTGTAATAGGCCCTACATTAATAAAATAAACTATATTAATATTATTTAGTCAATAATAATAATAGCTTGCTAAAAATTACTAACCGTTTATAATTATCAGATATACCCATGCAATTATTCCGATTCCATTCGAACGAGACATTGTTCTAATCGGATAACAAGTGAACTTTTCGCTTTCACCTGTAGTTATGCTAATTATTACGAAAGCAAAAGGTGGTTTTCCACAGCGGGTCTTTCTCACTTGATAATCGAAATCCTTTCGCAGAGTGTTTTGTTCGATTATATCAGTCTAAATAAGCAAAGCCTTCGATACTTCATCTTCGTATATTGACCCATTGCGCGTATAAAATTGATTGCTGCATGTGGCAGACAAATTTCACCTTTACAGTCTGACGCACAGAAAACAACTACAGATAGTTCTCTATATTTAGTATCGTACAGTGGCGACCTCCTGCGAATGTGGCTACATAAACTTACAACATAAGAATTTAAGCATATTCTATATTATTCAATTGCAAATCGCACTTTGGTGTAGACCGTAGAGACATAAAAGTTGCACAGTTGAAAAGGATGATCAGGTAGAGTGCGATGTCGTGGTGAGGATTTCGGAAAGGTGCTTTGGATGCGAATATTGTAGGGACTTGTGGGTTAGCATTAGGACTTTGAAGAGTTTGGGCTCAGCGAATTTCGGTCAGTGGATTGATTTCGGATGGAAGTGAGATGGTGATGCCTGGGTGTCATGATGACAGCTCGGGTGACCGAATATGAACATCCTTAGTTACACTGCATATCTGCATAGGTATTGGCATATTGTAATCAGATGAAGCAACATGTATTTGCGTATTGCATGAATACAATTGCATATGCGCTGATAGGCCTACACGCCAAGTCACATGGAAGATGCCGGAGGACAGCTGCAGCCTCCCAGTGAGAGAGGCTGTTGTCAAACCATGAAGTGAAATGTAATTATATACGTTTTCCTATGGTAATACAATGGCCGAGTGGCCTCGCTCCTGTTAATTTTTCAATGAATTTACAAGGTGGTCTGCAGTCCGTCTGAATTGGTGCCATGCCATTTGTGTCTAGAACGACCAAGCATAGGTAGAATATGATCAGGGTTTCTGGTAACAGGTTGAACAATTCCTCGTCAGCAGGACACCATCGGTGTGTCCAGCGGAAGGAAACTTGCTCGTTTTCAAAAGAAGCAAACCGTTACACGGCGACCACTAAAAAAAGCATTCACGTAGAAATACCTAAATGCGTGAATACACCAGTGATGGGCACTAAACTATTTTCTTTTAGTTAAACTAAAACCATTTTCCAACTAACAAAAATTAGTTTAACTAAAGTTGGCAACTGATTTTGGAAATTAGTTAACTAAACTAAAAAAAGTAGTTACACTTTTTCCAACTTTTTTCCAACTTTTTGCGACAAACATTTTCACAATAACAGAGGTAACCGTTAAGTGAACTGTAATAATGCAGAGCGTCAATGACAATTTCACCTTCAAACTATGCAATGTGTACTGTTCTAGAATACAGTTACAGGTGTACTGTAAGTAGTGTATGAATTTGAAAACACAGGCTGTTAATGCTAAAACCATGCAGCTTTAATCAATAAGTTTCGCGTTGAGTTGTTGACAGTGTTCAATGTTCATTGCAGAAAATAGTTGCGTTTTGATGATTTTTTTTAGTTAAACTTTTTAGTTAGCAACTAAATTTTTTTTAGTTAAACTATGGTTTTAACTAAACTATTTATTTTTAGTTAAACTTCATCCTTAACTAAATTTTTTTAGTTAAACTAAAAGTTAGCAACTTTTTAGTTAACTATTGCCCATCACTGGAATACACATTATGTTTTACGCAACTAACCATATGTGTAAGCATGTAAATATATACAGTTCTATAGGATCAAATCTTATGCCATCGAAAGTCGTTGATGCCAAGAGGAAAATGTTTATATAGCCTACCTCTTATCCACTTCGATTAATAGCAGTTTCCATGGTTTTATTGTAATTCTAATTAGTGACATCTATAGCGCCGGTGTCTTTTGCACAAGGCATCCAACCGATGACACTCCAAAACTAAGCCTTACTCGGGTGAATAGGGGCCTATCCAGAAGATTGGTTCGTAAAAAGAGAGACAGCCAATGGTGGATAAACAATTTTACAGACGCAAGCTTTAAGTTGAGAACGAAATGACACAAGCGACAAAGCGGACCGCACAGAGAGAGACTTTTGAAAGTTTTTTTTCCAGAAACCGACAAAGCTCCTTCACCAAGAGTAGATAGTTAGCATTGCAAATAGGCATTGGCTTTTGCGATGATCTCTTTCTGCGTGGGTTTGGAATTATCGTTGCTGTCTTATTAATTGTACGCTACGTAACTTGTCCGTTGTGAGCGTTATTGTGCGGAATTATGAGGTTATAAAGAATATAATATCAATGGAGAAAAAGAAGTCAAGTGTGTGTTGATTATGTAGACAGGTTTTTTATTATCTCTGTGTCAAATGTCTAATCATAAGATGATAGTGTGTGACCACATGGACATCATTACACATAGAGGGTCAGGCCCGGATTAAGCCCTCGGGGACCCGCCAAATTCTCCGGGGGCCCTTAATTCCTACCCATTCCCTCAACATACCCCTGCTTCCCTTCTCCCGTGTTAATGCGTGTCTATTATTGACTATATATCTCAAACTTAATAATGTGTAGCTTAATGAAATACCAAAAAAACATGCTAAAATGGCACTTTATTATAGGCTCACTTTCTAAGACAAAGCTGCTGTTTTGGGCAATTAATGACTGTTTGTCAGTATCAGAATCAGTCACAGTGCGAAACAAATACTAACAGTGAATGAAAGTTCGCTATCATCCAATTTCAATAATTCATACAACAAATTTAACTTTAACAGACTGCAAAGTGACGTCCCACAGCAAAGTGAGCGAATACACGCCAATAGGCCTACAGTAGATATTGTTCAGTTTAACGGTTTCAAATCTTATGAAACTACAGAGCGGTAACAACACACATTTCTCAACTCTTGCCAGTGGCAAACTAGTCAAGAATGTCATCGAAAGAAACAGTCTCTAAGAGATCACTCTCAACGCTAATAGTTGCCAGTGCAGATAGGCGTTTGTCTGTCATCGAAATCCTTGCATCTGACACTGACAGGTTCAAAACAGAAATGTGTGTTGTTACCGCTAAAGCAGTGCAAGATGGAGTACCAGACTCAGAAATTTCAGACACAGCTGATGTACCTTCAGTGCAAGGCGCATAGCTACCACAAACATTTCGATCCTGCCCTTCGTCTGACTCATTTGATGTGACTGTCTCTTTGGAGTGTACGAAAAATCTTCAGTTTCGGGACACAGGCGATGCCATTTCTTTCCCTGTAAGTACGTCCATTGGCTACTCGCCTTTTTCGAGCATCGGAAAGTTGAAATATTTTATTCTTTGGCATTGTTCACTTATCGTGAATATCTTGTACCTAAATTATCCATATAGCGTGTGTCTATCGGAGGACGCTACGTCACAGTTTCTGGAATCTATTGTGAAACAGAAACCGTTTGTGACGTCAGTACTGTTGTCTTGACGACGGCGATCAGAGCATTTTAACCAACGATTGATATAGGCCTACACTGCCGTCATAATATGACGGCAAATACTCTAGTAATTATATAATATCCAGCACGGTTGTTTATCTTTTTTAGACGAAGAGCAAATTATCAATAATGATGGGTCATAGAGTCATGAAGTCATAGCAAAGAGTATTGATATTAAAAATATGGAATACCAATGAAGTCATAATAATTATAACTGGCGTAGATATAGGTAGAATTGATCGCCATCATAAGAATCAAACACCAGTTCATAACTGAGTCCTCACGTAAATTTACACTGAGGAAGAGAAGAAGAAGAGCAGTCCCTTAAGCTAGCACTCAGGCAGCCATGGGTATGAAGTGTTAGTGACTTCATTTTCTTAGCCTCTCCCTCACCGTCTCATCTTCCCACCGACAGTATATGGTTAGTGTACTCAACATAGCTGAGTTGGCTAGGGGGCGCAGGTGGAGCAGAAATCTCGAACCAAATTTCTGCCCTGGTGGGGATTTGAACCCCCGACCTCTCGTTTGACAGTCCAGCGCGCTAACCACTACACTATGAAAGAAAGCTGCGTAAATGTGAAAATGCACATTAAAAAATTCTTGTTGTTCACGCGGGACCCCTTGACAAAGGGGGAGGGGATGGCATAAATGGCATACTGGTTAATCCGGCCCTGTCAACGGTGTTTGTTATCTAAGCGGTAGTAGAGTGATATCAATCGTATCTCGACCCTCAAGCAAAGCACGAAGCAGCTTATTCACAAACGCTGACAATAGAGTAGAGTTTTAAGTCTGTTATCGGTATATGCATATTGTTATTGTGATCCAGCTGATTTGTTCACCATACTAAGCTCAACACGACTGAAGTGATTACTCTATCTGGTACATAGTTCAAGAACGTAGACCTGGTCTTCAAACCATATAAATAGCCTATGTAAATATAGCATTTTCTTGAGGAAGTCAAATGCTATATTTCACAGAAGCGTTTCAAGGTAATATCTTCAGTATTAGGTAGAAATGATCGCCAACAGAAGTGCAATCCTTGGAATTCTTTTCGTCTGTATTTCCTTTCCTTTCTACTGTTCTGCAGGTAAGAAGTTATTTTCTCTCAAAGGTAAAACTTAACCCATGGCTGTAAACCCTATCTTACTTTAAACATACGACAAATAACAAGTAGGCCTACCTTATTCTAAAATGATCCATGCCACAAGTGTTAGCCACAAGTTTTAATCTATAAGTAGATTTAGAATTATTACTACAGTCTAGCATGATACAGGAATGCAATGTTAATGACAATGTAGTGGAGAAAATGGGGTTTGTCTCATGCAAATCGAAACTAAATCTGACTGGCAAGTGTATGTCGGCAAGATAAGAAACCTTAGCATCAATCTTAAAAATGGTAGGCTATTCCACATAAGCACATAACGTGCATTATGAGCTTTATATTCTAAGCTTTCAAATCTATCTCACTCCTTGGTCGAATTGTAAACTTCATGACACTGAAGATTTTCTATTTTGCCAAATGCAAAATGTCTAAAATGCAATTAGACAGACCATATAGCGCATTGGATAACATCTGGCGTAGAGTGCGAGAGGTACAGAGATCGAGTCCCATAGGCGGACATGCTTTGCAGGCTGCAATTTGCGCCGTGTATTGCAGGCTGTCTGTTCTGTTAGTAGTTAAGATTTATCGCATAACATGTACATGTACAGCGCAGTGCGTTTGCAGGCGCTTAATTAAAGAATAAATATTATATTATTATTATTATATAAGCTATTCAATCAATGGACGCCCATGGTACCAAGGCCGAGGAAGAATTGTCCGTACAATGAAGAACGACAAACAACTGAAAAGTTACTGAGGATCGAAACTCCCTCTCTTCTGGTCCCTTGTGATTTACCGAGTTCTCATTTATTTTATCGTCGATCTGGCAATGATGTGAACCATAATGCGCAAGGCCTGCAATTTCATTCTTGAACCAAGGCACGACGACGATCCACGTTCCGTTGGAACCATCTTCTTGTTCTGGCCTCGCGATTTTAACCGTAGAACATGCATGCTATGGCGCAAGGGGCTTTCGGTTTGACTCTGGTCGGAATATAACAAACGAGCAACAGTCTGACAGTCGAGGACACACGGACCGCTCTCTCTATCCGTCACGAAAAATAGGCTTACTATCAACAAGTCTCCATCTTGGTCCGTTAAGAAAGGTGTTCAATGTGATGTAAACACGGATGTGCCTCGACTCTTCTCTGGTCAAGCGTTGGCCTAAACTTTATCCGTGTACAGCGACCCCCAGTGAGCAACTTACATTTCAATTCACAGATTACACTTTTATGCCCCATGAATTTAAGCAAAACCAACCCACAAAACCAAATACTGCAGGCACAGTAACTTGACCTAACTTCAATCACAAAATCGCCGTCAATGCCGAACAACCTTAACTTGCCGTTATTCCACTTCGGCTTAAATGTATTGTTATTAATAACTATTCGTCGCACGACTTCCCATTTTCTAAGAGTGAAACCGATTGAGGACCTCGTTCAGATAAAAACAATTAATAATTTATAAAAGAAGGTAAAACGTTACCAATTAATTTAATTGTGCAGCACCTTTGACACAGATGTAAATCAACGCGAACTTGACTCACATTGAACTTTGAGCTAGCCTATTGACAGAATAACCTAATCTAAGTTTTTCTTATTACGGTTAGAGATCGATGGGCAGTAAGATACTGTGATAGATTATGAATCAATGGCGTACAATTAATTTGACCTATAGGATTCATGCTGCACTGAGAAATAAATTTAAAATCAATAATTTCAGAACAGGGCCGTATTAACTCAGATGGAGGCCCCAGTGCACCGCCGCTGTCGAGGCCCATAGCACGCCGCATGCCAGTAAGTTGTGGATGATGCGCCACGTTGCAAGGCCCGTAGACTTTCAGAGTGACTGTGTATTTACACCGTCTTCTGGAATGACATTTCACAAAGAGCCAATGCCACCAGCAAGATGCTGTAGGACCCTCAGTTTAATCGAAACTCCGGTGTTGCTGTGGTAAAATCACTGAAAATGTTCGTCGAGCCCAAGCGAGATTGCTTCTAGGAGTACGAGAGAGAAGGTATCGAGAAATCCGGACCGACAGAATACATTCACAAGAGAGAATGCCAACACAGCGTACTTCAGAAACAAGTTCAGGGATCATTTCCTAATGTGGAGATAGTGCTCGCATGTATCTGGTGTCGATAGTCAATAACTGTAGTGCGGAACGTTCAGTCTCAAAAATGAAACTGATAAAGAACAGATTTCGCACATCGCTGGGCAATGAGCGGTTGTTTGAATTGGCTCTGATGAGCATAGAAGCTGACATTCTGCGTGATATCAACTTTGAGGATCTGGTGACCGAATTTGCGAAGAAGAAAACACGCAGTTTCACTAATTTGACATGACTTCATGCCCGAAACAAACTATCTTCTGACCTTTAAACTGTCTAGTAGTTATAGATATGTGTGTCAAATTGTGTCTGTGTGCACTGCACACTCCTGAAATATTTCATAGTCATTTATGAAACACCGGTCAAAACAGTTTATTGCGCCTTTGTGGTGGAGGCCCCTACGTGGTGGAGGCCCCTTTGCACTGGCACATGGTGACCATGCCTAAATCCGGGCCTGCTTAGGAATTGGGGCCAATTGCTCAAGGTCAGGATTCCCAACCTGGGGTCCGAGATGGCATTTTAGGGAGTGCGACAAAGAGGGAAAGTATTTACTATTGTACTGTACACGTATGTATGTAGAAACTATCTGTTAACAGATAACGCTTGTCTATGACTCGCCCACTGGCGGAAAGCAGGCAAACGCCGTTGCCAACAAAACCAGTCTGACCGTGTTTCGGCCGCTTTTTCTGTAAGGCTGCTGTCACCGCATCGCATTATTGTCCAAAATTTTGGTGTCCAGCAATGGATCTCGCTGGCGGAACATCCCGTCGCCGCCAAGTTTCGTTCGGAAAGTAAAGAATGTGCACTTTTATTGGATTTTGAGCCGTTTCTTTGCAAACGCCTCGTCTTCTCGTATATTGCGTCCGAGTTCGCTTCTGTGATGCTTGTCAAGTCAACCACATGGAATTTTCTCGTTTTGGACGATTATAATAACACATACAACATCGTCCAAGGCAGCGACCAAGTGGTTGATATCAACAAAAAACGAACTGTCCAAATTTCCACGTGCTTCTCCTGTCTGTGATGAGATGGTTCTTAATACGGTTATGATGGCTTGAGAACTGAGTAAACGCCAACCCACAGAATAGAAAGCATGGATAGGTCTGAATCATCATTGCGAAGGCAACATATCGATGAATGGTCATAATGCTACTGAGAATAATATCAGTGTACCATTATTTAACAAGTGCATCTTTAGGTACAAACTTCCGTGCTGTCAGATATATCAATCCACAGTGGTAAGCAATTTCCAGATACAGATTTATTGCTATTCTTTCTCGTTCAATGAACATCGTGTGTGTAGTTTTAATAGAACCCATATCAGTCGTCCATCCATCCATTCATTTATTCATTCGTCCAGCTATTCATTCAAAATGTCTATTCTGCTACGTTTACCTGACTGAGCTCCGATATTATTCAATACGATTGAGTGGTGCTCTGTAGTCTAGTCACTAGTGGTTAGCATGCTGGACTGTCAATTGAGAAATCTGAGGTTCGAATCCCTGCCAGGGCAGAAATGTTTTCTATATTATATCTTTTTACTCTTTATAAACATTTTAAAATTGACCTATTTGCCAGGGGCTCGAGTTGGGATGTTATAATATTCACCACGCGCTATATAAATTTTTTAATGAATGAATGACCGCGCTACAAGGAGTACACTGTTGCACGGCTGCCTTGCGTAAAATACAGAAACCGAGACGCCACCAAGCGAACTGCCTTTTAGCTTTTTATAAACTATAAAAGAGGCAGATCCCTATAACTTCGCCACTGCTTGTACTCTGGCAGTGCCAATTCCAAGCCTGTATAAATGAGGACGGCGACGCTTATGATCTTTGTTATCGTTAAACTGCACTACAATTGCATATCATTATGACGCGCACCGGATGACTTTGGTCTGAGGACCATGGCCCAGGTTCATGTTCACGCGTGAAAGTTTATCTGGGTTAAGGAAACCATCCTAACGATTGCAGCTTCGAGCCCGGCTGGCTCTACTGGTGTAGGAACAAACCGTGTCACCACTGCCTGTCTGTAGACCCATCCTTCAGTGTATAGTCAAGTCGCTGCTGCTGCTGCTGAAATGGTGATTCGCTCAGTTAACTACATAAATGTCCCAGGGGCTTAACTTTATATCTACTAGTGCAGAGCATAGAAAAGGTTGGGAACCTCTGCTCAAGCTGGTCATGTTGTATAAATGTATTTCGTCTGATGTGTGCTATGAAGCCTGGTTACGGTTTGACTTTGGTGTGCCATCGGATGATGCCTATTGCAGCGCTATGGATTTTGCTAATTAATATTAATAATTATTAATAATATTGATGTATGTGCCAATGGATTTAACATTTTAGATGAGCTTGACGAACATTACATTGGATGCTATCAAGATAATGTGACGGTTCGAGATCTCGGAAACGAAATTAGTTTGGAATGGATGACAATTTCTTCGTGTATAGAGCATTGCAGAAATAACGGCAAGACATATGCAGGAGCTCAGGTGGTTTTACAGCATTTGGTTTCCTCATCTGATTTGTTTTTTTAATGTATTTCATGGCTAAAACTGCCCAGCACCGGGCGTTTGCTGTAGTGGTTCCCGCAATCTGGAATGACCATCCCCATCTGCTCAGGGCCAAACTAATGACTGGCTTTTCCTCATCAGTCTCGCGTTCCCTAAATGCATTTTTATTTCCCCGGGGCTTACGTGCTGAGAGCGCTTCTGAATAGTTATTCTGCGAGAAGCGCTTTATAAATTTCTAGATAGAATACAATATTCTTACAAGTTCTTACAAATTTTGAAAATATTCAACGTTTGTTACACGACTAGTTTCTTATCAATGAGTGTTTCATATTCGCTGTTTACCATGTGTTATTTGTATGTGTGCTGATAAACTATGCAGTTTAATTATTATTTCTTGTTTACTGCACCATTATTCCATCGCACAGATAGGCTGCAGTGGAGATAATTTCAGGGGCTACATAAATTTGTTGTTTTAGAACGGAGGAAAGTGTTTCTGCGGGAACACTTACGGAACTTATGGTCCAAGTCACGAATGCAAAGTAAACTGCCCAGGAAATGCTTCATATTATTGTGGTGGGAATCTACAAAATTCCATTTATTCAGGTACAGTTAATGGAGTATTGCAACTTATGCCGCCGTCGTCACTGCTATCGAATCAGTTGAAAAATTAGCCTGATTTAAGTTATTTAGTTGTGTGTAAATCTCACAATGAGCAATTGTGGTGTGAATCTACGAAATTCTACTTGTGATGGTAAAACTCATGTAATCTTATGGCGCGTTAACCAGACGTGCGTGATGTATTATGAAGATGTGTGAAAAAGCTTTAGTTCTAAGACCTATGGGAACAATTTAGTTTGGTTTAATTGCTTACGGCTATTGAGTTATTTCCAGATCTATGGTTGCATATGCTATATGTTCTATAATGATGCTCAACAGAACAAACTACAGCTATAAACACCATACACATTTTGCGCGATCCCCAAAATTCAAGTTCTTTAAGTTTAGTATTGATTATCCTTATTTCCGGTAGGCCTAGCAGTATAGCAATTTTGTGTGATAGATAAATAAAAATCGGCCTGAACCGGTCCCACACTTCACTGGGATCATACAGCAGGTCTTTTGATGCATTGGTCCGGTATTCACAACCTTTTGATTTTTGCACTGCTGGCTCAAGGGCAGCCAAGCAGAAATGAGTACCTTCCCTACAGTCCGATATGGGAGCATTATCATTCACCTTAATTAAGGACTAATTGAAAGAGAAATTCTAAAAAAGTACTCTACTGCACATTCAATTGTCTTCCATACACATTCATTTTTCAGCTGTAATGAGCTTTCTCCATAATTATAATATCTACATATGGCCTAAGGTCACCTGTGCTTAATATTGAAATGCATCTAATTTCGTATGGTTGTTGTTGCTCCTAATAGTGTGTTATTTAATTATTTTTGGGCTACACCAGTGTGTCAAATTGCTCGGTATGGAATATCCTGTTCCAAAGAATGTCAATGTTCAAAAGATGCACCATGTAATTTGTCCAATGGAATATGCCCAAAGGGCTGTGCAACTGGATGGAATGGAACATTGTGTAATGGAACTGCAGGTAATTATATATTCACTTAATCACGGATTCCCGGGCAAGTGCAGCTCATAATCAACGGTTTATAATGTTAAAGTTTTGTTTGTCCAAGAGACACTTACGGAACTTGCAGGTTCGTAGCCAGAGGCAAAATCAAGACGAGGTAAATCCCATTCCCTCCCATCCCGTCCCCTGTCAGCCCCTTCCGTCCTCTCAACTTCGCTATCCTTACATCCCTCCTTTTTGTTCCTTCCCCTCCCCGTCGCCTGGCTACTCCGTCCCGTTCCCACCCTATTCCCTGGCTTTCCCTTTCCGAACCCTCCCCATCCATCCCCAGCCCTTCCCTTTAAATGGGGACTGTGGAGCCGGGGTATTACCCTCTGAAATTTTTTGATACTGTAGATGCTCGTTACGGTAGGTGAGTTTAGAGCATTTTAAAGTAAATAAAATCAGCCAATAGAAGCAGCATTTTGTGGTGCCTAAATATTTTTATGAATGTTCTGTAAAAACCTGTCTGCAACTTTGATCATTCCTGAAGCCGAAGGAAATTTGTGAGGATGAAATAAAAATACGGAAAATTATTGAAACAGGAAATTCGCGTCGTAAACCACGCGAATCGGTACGCACGATTTGCTAAATTCACGCCATAATTATTTTGAATCGTAAATATGATTCTCGAAAATAATTGGACCTATGTTGAAAACACCGAATAAATTGACAACTTCAACAGCTTTTTCAGCGACGTCACCCATTACAAATTTAAGACATGGTCATAACACCATGGCGCGGATGCGTTTTTAAAACCACTATTGCAGAAGACGTTATAATCAACGGTAAGTTAAAGTGAATATTTTGCACAACCGCAACTATGCATTGTCAATATTTCATAATTTATAACAATAGAATTAAGAATTAGAACTAAAATATCATAGCAATTTAATTAATTTTATCGTTTTTGGCGGCGGGCCTACCGGAAATCTCCAGGTGTCCTAGCGGCCCAGTCCATGTCTTCTTCTCTGTCTGTCTGAATGTGTGACTGCAGCACGTCTTCTTGCCGTAGACCTAAGCGGATCCACGACAAATGGTTCACGATAAATGGTTCACCGACAAATAGTTCACGACAGATGGTTCAAGGACAAATGGTCCACGATTTTCCAGCCTCTAGTTGAGCTATATTTTCATCGCTCATCCAGCTTCTAGTTTGTGTTTTTACATTGGATTACGAAAAAGTAGACGCTGGATGACCGATGGAAATATAGATCAAACTAGAAGATGGATCAACGATGATGAAAATAGGGCCTATAGCTCAAACTAGAAGCTGGAAGAGCGATGAAAATATAGCTCAATCTAGAAGCTGGAAGATCGCGATCCATTTGTCCGTGAACCATTTGTCGTGAACCATTTGTCGGTAACCATTAGTCCGTGAACCATTTGTGGTGACACGGACCTAAGCATAGGCCTATGCATAATTTCGGCTTTTGTATAAGTCTTCGTATCAGTAGCCGCGAACGCGAATTTATAAGAGTTACTATGCTCCTTCTAAGATCTTTAAAAGAGTCATCGAGCTGTAAGAAGAATCACACAGAGTTTCTCTTTCACGCATCTCTAAAAGCTCCTGTTTATTGATTCTACTAACGATGTGGTGAAGGGTTCCATTAGTTTCATACAACTTCAATCAGCTGGCCTTCACGAAATGCAATGCCCCTAAGGTTAATGACACATATTCAGCGAAATTTAGGCCTATATAGCAACAGTATTGTGATGTAAGTGACCAGTTCGTTTCTAAACGAACCTGATGGATCATGGACATAATGTTTCCTTAAACACAACTCCGCTATATGTACTTATCTCCTCCAAAAGTCTTAATCTGTTAGTTGTCGATAAGTTGTCCATTAAAAGACAGTAACGTGTCTAATTAAGAGCTGGAATTAAGAGCTCTCCGCAAACAGTTCGATTAGCTAAAGCTTTTATTTAAATTACAGCTGCTGTTAGTTGGAATCTGATAACTCCTTAGTAACAATTTTTTTTAACAGAGACGCCGATGGAGCGGATTCTTGGTATTCACTATTTTGTCCACATTTACACTGAAAACCAAGTTGTGCTTATTTTTAAATATTTAAAAATTTAATGTATTAAAATATTTAATTTCATGATACAATTTCTGTCACTAATTTTGCGCTCCATTGTGCTGCGCTGGGACGGTTGCCCCTCTCTGCCCCCCACCCTCAACCTAGTTTCGTCACTGCTTCATACCATGGCGCAAGGCAGGACCCAGCGTATTGTTTCCGACTCTTGATCCCCAACAACTTAGGGATTGCATTATTCCCACTTTTGTCGGTTGCCTGCTGGAAACACCGCTAGTTTAGTTTCGTCGGGCGGAACGCCGGAACCGAAGTCTAATATTAGAACTGTCAAATGCGGTAGATATGCATGCCATAGAATCAACCAACTTATGATTTGGGTCATATACTTGACTTCCTTATAACTCTGTCTGTCAAATATGTACTGTAGCTGCTTCTGAGTCGTATTTCTTTGATCACACTTGCATTACTGCATCACTTGTTCGGCTAATTCCATGAGCATTGTTTCCCTGTTAATTGTCTTTTAAAATTACATATAATATCACTTAGCGCCTCTTAAGGTTTCTCTGGAAGCGTCATCAGTGAAACTAAGCTATATTGCATTGATCGTAAGAATTATATTTAAGACGTATTATAGCATCTCCAATTTCTAACATGAATGCAAATGTTTAAGTTCCAGCATCTAAATTATCTCATTATGGCTGTTTCACTGACGCAAGGACTAATGGTTTTCCAGTGCTATTTACCGACCCACAAATGACTATTCAGCTGTGCATGGATCGTTGCAGAACTTATTTTGGATTATACGCTGGTTTACAGGTTTGTAAAACTTATTCGCTAGAAATTTAGTAATCTTGTAACGTA
Organism: Allolobophora icterica; assembly: GCA_963556255.1. Taxonomy (NCBI): domain Eukaryota; kingdom Metazoa; phylum Annelida; class Clitellata; order Crassiclitellata; family Lumbricidae; genus Allolobophora; species Allolobophora icterica. Next base: position 47,282,095 of record OY744613.1, on the reverse strand, counting down.
TATGAAATGCTGGTTCTGTGAAATGTGCTACGTCGTGAATAAGCAGGTGCATAATATGCAGATTCTGCAGATGAAAAGCAGTTGAAGGGTCAGTGACCTTATGCCAGGGTTATAATAAGGCTTGAATAATTAAGGAAGTCTCACTTAGGTTTGGGCCCGTTTGGCCTGGCTGTCCGAGATCCGACTGAGTAGAAGACGATCCTTTCCTAATCTCGAACGTTTGTGATGCTAATAAAAGTAAGTAAGTAAGTAAGTAATGACCTGTCACTCAGCTCGTTCTGTCGATGAAATCGCAATGCTAGGCCTACTAATCGTCTTTTCGCTAGAATTGATCATCATATTATATGAATTTCACATCATAAATGTAAATGTTCGCGATTGTCTATAGCGACCGTATATATGGCCTCGACCCTTCTCATTTTTCAATGAATTGATCGGGTGAGATCCTTCACCACCGCTTGCCCGTTTGAATGGGTGCCACGCCATTTAAGGTCCCCGTGTTGGGACCGTGCTAGCCCGAGATTTAAATCCCTGAAATAAGCACCTTCGGGAAGCGAACCGCGGTCCGCATGCGCTCTAACACATAGTCGCATAAGACGCGCAGCCAACGCTCTTACTGATGTAGCTAACTGGGCCAATGCATCATAGCATACACATTGTACAGAACAATTCTATCAGTGACTCTCGACTGGTTTTAACGAATGAATGAACAAAGGAACAACGACGGCGACAATAGGCTTAAATTCTACGGGATAGAAAGCAGTTTTATTCGGTGTCCCACTGAATTCAATACTATAATTATACACGTATGCATGCTACCCTTGTAGCTGAAGTAGGCATACAGGCCACAATGGACTACATTGTATTAATTTTGGTTCTGGCTGACTGAGCGGAGTTTGGTTTTAGTTCATGGGGGGGGGCTAAAACATACCTTACAAAAACCTTGATGACCTTTTTTAGGAATTCGTAACCGAAAAATTAATTTGATGACCTTTTTTAGGAATTCGTCTCAGAAAAATTTCTGTCTGTGGCTTCATGGGGGCGTAGCCCCCCCTAGCCCCTGATAAGCTCCGCCCATGTTCAGACTGGCTGACTGGCAAAAGACCCATACATTTGGTTGAGAAAACGCCAGGCGTTGCCCAAAATTGGTTAAGAATTAAATGAAATTGCGCTTTTTATTGAAATCACAATGTACAATGTGTATGCTATGATGTTGGTGCTACGGCGACTCAAGTCCACTCAGTCATCTGGATTACTGCAATTCCATCATTGCAATATCGCCACAATTCAGGCTACATCAGCTCAAATGTGTTCTCTACGGTTTTGCCTCATTTGCGCCAATAGGTGTAAACACTCGATATGATTTTTTCGCCTGCAGAATTTTCAGTATACTTTCCGCCGGCCAGAAGAGGTGCCGGTATGGCATACCGACGATACCGTGTCATACCGTCCCACTTCGAGCACTAACTAACACTGCACTTTAGATTAGGCAATTAAACACAATGAACAGGGTCAAGACAGCTCCACACGAACAGCTCTGATTTACTTTATAAATATTAAGACTGACAAAATGTGGGAACCACGGCAGGGGTAGAATTATCAAAGTACATCTATGTCGAGGACAAGGTTTGGTCTTTGTGCTCTGCGTATCGGGGAATAGTCAGGCAAAGATGTCGAACGAAGAATTAATCCCTTCGTTCCTAAGGCAGATAGCCGTACAGATCCTTCTCTCTTATACACGCTCCTGCGTAATGCGTGAATGCCACAAAGAAGGGAATTTGCAGATATCCGGGTAATATTTCCATATAGAAGCAGCACGAATATCTTCCAGTTAGATAGTCCCGGAATGTTTGTACGAACAATTCGATCAGGATTCGACCTAGATCTACTCTGTGTCGCCGACGATCTTCCATCCGCTGTCGATACCTAAACTTCCTTACTGACTAATCCAGCTCTTCACGCGCAGACTGTCGACTGAGAAATGTGCTATCCACGCGTCTCTCACGTGCGACGGATGTGGCTTGTTTATGTCACCAGTGTAATGATTGGGCGGGATGACGCTGGGGATTATCCGTCATCATCAGCAGCTATGCACATGGAGAAAGGTAGACTTCAGCTCGTATTGGCTGGTTCGATTCCTTCTGGAGTGGCAGCAGGCTTGCGTCTTCAGTGGGGAGGGGTCGTCGTCTGAATTCTGTTGAATACGGTTCCTTCTTTTGCAAGATCTCGGTTCTTCCGTTTCTTCGTCCAGGTTCTGCGATCTCGACAGGTTCCGGCGTCTTCTGATATTTGGTCTACTCTGTGTCGCCGACAGGTTCTAGCGTTCTTCTGCGTTATGGTCCCGACTGTTTCTGTTCATATACAATATACAGCTTTTCACTTTCTCGTCTACCGTTCGTGATCTAGGAGTGACCTTTGACAATTCTCTCACTTTTACTGAACACATTTCCAAAATCACTCGCACTTCCTATTTTCACCTAAGGCGCCTTAGAGCTATCCGTCGCTCTGTCTCATCTCCAATTTTCACTTCAATTGTCCATGCATTGACTGCTCTAGACTTGACTACTGCAATTCCCTCCTCATTGGTCTTCCCAAAGTCCGTCTTGCTCCTCTTCAGTCCGTTCTCAATGCTGCTGCTAGATTAATTGCCTGTCTTCCTCGATTCTCTCATATCACCACCTTTATGGCAGAAGAACTCCACTGGCTCCCGCTTTCTGCCCGCATCCAATTCAAGGTCCTCATCCTTGTCTGTAAGGCTCAACTTGGTTTCGCTCCGAAATATTTATGTGACTTAATTCATCGCCCTCACTCTGCTGCTTCTCCTCGTCCTCTTCGTTCCTCTGAGACGTTTGGACCTCCTCGTTCTTCGTGTCAGGACTTCCCTGGCTCAATCTAGGTCTTTTGCTTCCATTGGCCCTGCTCTTTGGAATGAGCTTCCTCCGTCCGTTCGTTCTTCTATTCTCTCAGGTAACGTCTCTTCCTGTTTTACCTTTCTTAAAACTTGCGTTTTCTGTCGGGGTCTCTCGCACTGGCAGCGCTTCTGAATGGCCCTCCCGCTAGAAGCGCTTTATAAATATCCGAATACAATGCAATTCTCCGCATACCATCGATGACACCGCTGTGACCAACCGCAACCGTTCTTAGCTTTGCTATTTGACTGCGCATAGCTAAGCGTCATTCTTGATTTAGCCGTTCAACTGATCGGATCACTGTTGGATTTTACTCTTGCTGAATTATTCTCAGAGATTTACTGGATATTATATTTATCTCTTAGAAATTAGTAAGTGGCTTTTGTACAGGCGCTTCATAGGTGACTCTTACAATTATACAATTATAATTGCAGTATGCATCGTACTGTCATTGTGGAAATAGTTCATACTCAGCAAATGGAACTTCTGAAGTGTGTTCGACATCTTGCCCTGGATCTCCATCTGATCGGTGTGGAGGTGTTTTCGCCAATGACGTTTATTCAAGTACGTATCAAATATTGTTTATTAATATTATCTACAAAACATTTGATGAGCATGATGCAGAAGTCAGTCAACTGACAGGTGCTTTGGCCACTTTTAAATAGAGCACTTTTGTATCTCAAAGTACATTTGTGTTCATAGGCGTAGACTCGGAGGGGGGGCAGCCGGGGCACGTGACCCCCAATAATTGAGATAGACTGTACATTCAATGCAACAAGTGTAGGAAAAATAGCCAAATGCCCCTCCCCCCGATATTTTGGACAAGTTTACGTCAGTGTTTGTGTTGTCGTTGGATTAACGTAGTAAACGTGCCTTTCACTGTTTTTTCGATCCAAAAAGCTTGGTTGACGAATGAGGTTATCAAGGGCTATATCTTCTCTCTCTCTTAATGTCTGTCTGTCATTTATCAGACTTTCTGAGACGTTGTGTTTTGTGTTTGTTTATCTAGGCCTATATCGGTCGCAGTTTATGTCCATCTTTGGAGATGGATATCTTTTAACAGTTTAATTAATGTTATGCTTTACTTTCACGACTGCTTTTTTAAAACCTGATTACAAAGTATGGTTGTTTTGCAGTGTTCGCCCGAATACTCGTGTGCTCTGTCGCTCTTTGTACTAACGGATAAAGTACATACACATCTTCTTCTTCTTCTTTGTTTCTCTTCCGTCAGGCCGGGGCCGACGATGAGTCCTCAACTTGACGTCTCCAAGTTTCTCTGTTCCTGATTTTTTCTATTGCCTCTCCCATACTCAGGTTCATTTTCTCTAGATCCTCTCGTATGTTGTCCATCCATGTTTTTTGCTGTCTTCCTCGACTTCTGGTTCCCTCCACAAATCCGTGCAGTGCCGCAGCTGGGAGTCTGTTGTTGTACATTCTCATCACATGTCTCAGCCACGACAGTCCTTTCTTCCTGATTTTGTCGATGACTGTTTCTTTTTGTCCCAACTCTCTTCTAGTCACCTCATTTCTAATCCTATCTCTTCTGCTTCTGCCTTTTATTCTTCTCAGCCAGTTCATTTCTGCCACCAACAATCTTCTCTCATCCTCCTTTCGCAGGCACCAGCATTCTGAGCCATATAGCAGCACTGGGATTAAGAAGGTCTCGTATAATTTCATCTTAGTTCTCGTTGATATTCCCTTGTCCCTCCAGATCCTGTTTAGTTTACCGAACATCGCTCCTGCTAGAATAGTTCTCCTCTTGATGTCTTTGGTGCATCTTCCGTCCTCTGTTATAAGCCCTCCTAGATACACAAATTCTGTCACCTGTTCTATTTTATCATCTCCCAGTCTGATGTCCAGCTTTTCGTGCGTCTTCCCCACTATCATCGTCTTGGTCTTTTGAGCGTTGATCTTGAGTCCCAGTCTCTTGCTGCTTGCATCCACTTTATTTGTCAGGTCCTGCAGCTGTGTTTTACTCTCTGCTACAAGGTCAATGTCGTCCGCGAATCTGAGATCATTCAGTATCCTCCCTCTCAATCCTATCCCCTCTTCGGTGTCTCCCAGTGCAGGGCGCATCACAGCCTCCAGGATCAGTTTGAAGAGGTCCGGTGACAGTCCGCCCTGTCTTAACCCCACAGTCGTTCTGAACCACTCTGTCAGCTCTCCATCTACTCTCACTGCACTGACTGACTTACCATACAGGTCCTCCAACAGCTCTACCATTTTCTCCTGCACTCCAAAATTCCTCAGTACTTGCCATAGTCCTTCCTGCCATACACTGTCGAAGGCCTGTCTGAAGTCTATGAAGTTGTTGTATAGCACCCTGTTCTTTTCAAAGTATATCTCAGCCAGTTGTCGTACCACAAACAGTTGGTCTATCGTACTTCTCCCAGCTCTAAAACCTGCTTGTTCCTCTGCTACCACTTCCTCCACAAGCTTTATTTATATATATGTATATATATATATACACATACTGTAACATATATGCGTACATACATACATTTAGACTGTTATTTATCTGATCTGCGACAGCCCTCACTGCCTTCTGTTGCAAAGGTACTTAGTACTGACCCGATACTAATCCCACGTATAGTCAATATCATATCGTACTAATTACTACATGCCTACATACATACATACATACATACATACATACATACATACATACATACAAACATACATACATAAATACATACATACATACATACAAATCCAATTAGATTATTTTGGATAATAATCTTTTTCTTATAAATTTGTCGACTCGTCGAAGTTATTCGGCACTTTGGAAAACAAAATTTTAAAAATAATCTTGAAAAACTTTGGTTTGTGAAGTCAAAATCGAGTGATTGTCTAGCTATATTTGCAATAAGAAGCCGTTAGTGCTGTTTTATTATCACTAATCTCGCAAGTTTCCGGAGATCACACCTGAAAAAATAATTCATGAATCTTAGACGGTTCCAGAGAGTTCAGCTGATAATTAGAGACGTTAAGAATCTCTTGAAAGTCAAGAGCTTTTAGCCGAAGGCAAAGCTCGAGGGTACGCGTACCCTAAAATAGAATACGTTAAAATACGTACGTACCTTTCAAAAAATACAATACGCGTATGGTACGTATCATACACGAAAATTTTATTTATGGTTTACTCGGCGACCCATAGCCTGCTTATAATCTGACGTCAACAGTATGCGTCATTGAAACCGGTACTTCCGGTAGCGTAGCAGTAAATTTAATTCGATAAATTCTTCGGTTATAATTAATTTAATGCAAATTGTACTTTCATTCACGTCACTGGTTTGCACATTTCTGTAACTCGAAAGTTGTAGAACTGAGCCGACTGACTGACATTAGTGCATTAAGTGCAATGTATGCTGGATAAACATATACCTACAATATAGCATTAGCAATTTACTACGCTCTATACATACTGGGTTGTGATTGTTTGCTTAATTAAATTAAATTGAACATTCTTATAATGAGCAATGACGTGGTTAACGTATTTTTGTATTGTTTACGTACCCTAAAATAGGGTACGTTAAAAAACGTACGTACCTTTCAAAAAATAGAATACGTATGGTACGTACCCTCGAGCTTTGGCCGAAGGGAAGCGAAAAATCTTGAATGGTTCCAGAGATTCAGCTGAGGAGGAAGTCTGTAGATTTCAGCTGAAGAGAGCAGTCAAAGGCATCGGAAAGTATAAGACATTTTGGTAGAAGCGAGATTTCGGGAACCTAAGAGAGTTTCCAGCGATTTCAACTGAAGAGATAAGTCAAGAAACAACGGAAGGTTCCTTATACGTCAGATGCTGGAAAGAAGCTAAGAAATTCCTCTAGGTTTCCAGAGTGCTTTTATCTCGTGCCACGGGCGGACACAGCAAGTTCCAACCACGATAAAGTAATTGTAAGGCTGTAGGGTCACCCTAATTATAACTGGCCTTCTTTTAATTATCTGCTTTCAAGAGTCACCAACGAACTGACGATCTGTACTTTTCCTATACAAATCATGACTTGTTACTTGATTTTCGCGTTCTTGTGCTATTGGTTTCTTTCACACGGATTATGGATACCTCATTGCGTTGTGTGTGATTTTGTATTGCATTTCGTCTGCGTTCCTAACATCCGGTTCCTTGCCAAATTGTTAGGTAGTTTTGTTACTGAATTCACCCATACATTACGGTGGTCTAATGTTTTTTAAGTCGCTCAGGCTCGTTCATTTGACCTGGTTCTTAGTGCTGCTCGATCAATTCAGTCGTATGTTCAGCTGCTATCGGATCAAGTAACATTAACTTCCACCAAAATCCGTGTAGAACTCCTTCAACTTTATGTTGTGGGTTGTCTTTGTATCTGCTTCTGTTGCTTCTTTTGCTCACTACAGTTGGCTTAGGTCCTAATTTCCGAGGGCCTATCCTAAGCCTTAGGATAGGCCCTCGGAAATTATAATGCGTCTTATTCATGGCTGTTATTCATGGACTTTTGATCAAAAGAAAGGAATAGTTAACTTAACTGAACGAATGAATGGGTTTCTCGAGCGAAACTCGAGGGACTGTCGGTCCTTCGAGATAAAGCGAAATGGAAAAACCTTCTGCTGGGAGCATCTCTTTTCTCTTCAAGGTAGCAGCCCAACAATTCTGACTACTTATCACAGAAGATTTGATCTATATCTTAACCTGTTTTAAAATCACCCTCATACTATGCTCGGCCGTAGTCCTTCCTCACGTCTTTCCTTTCAGACAACTCTGACGATCACACGAATTCTGAATCCTTCACTGCCAGCAAACCAAGTAGAAGTAAACTACATCATCATCGCTTTCTGAACTGCTCTTTTATAGCCACTATTACTGAGTTCCTGGCACTAGAGCTCATTATTTCTTGACCTTCCTCAAATGTACATATGTGCTGCTAGATGAGCTTTAATGGCTCAGGATTGTTGATCTCGTTAAAGTCAAACTTAACCTACTTGTAGAACTCTGCATATCTACACCACGCTAAACGACATTAAGAGCAGAAAGTTCATCAGTTATAGCTAGAGCAAGCGGTGCTCAGATTTCAACGAGAGCTACCATTGCCGAGTTTACTCGCGGCCGCCGCACTAACTCAGCGGATTCCATACGAGTTGACGGATGACACCGTGTTAATTGTGTGAGAAGACAACTGATTTTGCGGATAATTACTGAATAGTTCCTATATCAACTTTCTGTGGACTGTGAACGTTTTCATATAAGCAGAGGTGCCTCAAGGTACGAAGGAACACTTTAGGTTTCCCAACCAAACTCGAGTCTTCCTTTTACATCTCTGGATAATCCCTATGACACGACGCAGCACTTGTGAATAAACTGGTACTATGCCTTTTAGATTTAGAGTAGCCTTTCAGAAATTTTAAGTTTACGATGACGATTGGGGCCTACGAAGCTTCGGAAACCGGTAGTACTTGACCAAATACGATAACGATTGGGGGCCTACGAAGCTTCGGAAACCGGTAGTACTTGACCAAATACGATAACGATTGGGGGCCTACGAAGCTTCGGAAACCGGTAGTACTTGACCAAATACGATAACGATTGGGGGCCTACGAAGCTTCGGAAACCGGTAGTGCTTAACCAAATACGATAACGATTGGGGGCCTACGAAGCTTCGTAAACCGGTAGCAACTTACTTAACCAAATACTAAACGCACAAATATTTTTCGCCAACTGTTGTGGCGGATTCCCTTTAGTTAGTGGCAGTGTTTCAATTAAATATTAGATCATAATTAGCTGCACTATTTCTTGTTAATAGCTTGTCAAGACGGATACTACGGAGTGTTATGCAGTCATCAGTGTCACTGTTTTGGAGGAAACAACTGTACGATAGAAGACGGAACATGTCCATCAGGTGGTTGCGCAGATGGGTGGACGGGAACGTCGTGCAACATCAGAAGTAAGTTACTAGTTGTGTTAATCTGATACCATGGGCGTCCGGAGAGGGTTAAGGGGGCATTGCCCATGAAATTTGCAAACATTAAAAAAATTATTTATTATGATTATTACAGCAATCCCAACACGATTGCAGTGCGAATAAACACTAAATTATTTAGGTAAAGCCCTTGACCATTATTTATTTTTAAAGTTGTCACGAGTTCTGTGTTCATTAAATGCAAAACCATCATTTTGCTCCCTTCCAAACTTTAGCCTCCCTAAAAATGTTGCCCATGTTTGACACTATCGATACTCGCGAAGAGTTTGGTCCATGCAGCACTTTACAGCCAAAATCCGATAATTCCGTGATTACGGAAACGTTTTTGCTTCTTCAGACTTTACTGGGTATCTCCTAAAATCAGCTTCCTCTTGGTTCCACTAAAGTCATGCGAACTCTGGACCAAATACCATGTATTTATAATAATGCATAATATATATGCAGTGCGATATCACCTCAGACTTGGCCTGCTGTGGTGTTATAAACGAACTCTGTGTCGACGATATCCATACCAACTTGTACCGTCCAGCGTCATAAGCTGTTGCTACGGTGGACTAAAGCGATTCGGAATGTGCGTTGCGTGGTGCAAGAAGATGATCTTTTGATTGAAATCTACAAAAGTTAAACTGGATATGGAATGTCGGGAGCCTCAGCAGAAATCATACTTTCTCAGTCGACCCCATCACCGTCATATAAGCTCGATATCTTCGTCGATGTCGAGCCACGTGGGAAGGAGCACTACGAAGACATGGTTCTAGGACTTTTCACCCCCGGAAGATTCGCCCCCGGAAGATTCGAACCCGACATTTCGCCCCCGGAAGTTTCGCCCCGGAAGATTTTCATCGCTAATCCAGCTTCTAGCCTTAGTTACATTTTCATCATAGATCCCGCTTCTAGTCTTAGTTACATTTTTATCGCTAATCCAGCTTCCGGGGGCGAATCTTCCCGGGGGCGAAATGTCGGGGGCGAAACTTCGGGGGGCGATTCTTCCGGGGGGGGCGAAATTTCCGTATCCCGAAGACATGCGTCAACAGAGTATCACCTCGTGGATGAGCCCTGCAATTAATCAGACTTGCTCACCTTTCGCTCGGTACGCGCAGCGGAATTGCTTTCTTCCAAACAACAGATCAGTGTGCGAAATGTATGAAACTTGACGCGATCATTACCGTTTTTGAGATCCTACGCAATACGCGGCCCGATAACGTTGGAAGTCAGCAGACCGGAAAGCTTTCCGCCAGACCTTCTTCGGCATTCCTATGTTAGGTGCTTTGTTTGTGAACCCTGTTTTATTTAATAGTATTAAACACCTATAAACATTTATTACTGTTTTTTTTATATATCGAGATCCGCTACCCTATGGTTCGGACGTACGAATCGATAGTTTGAGCCCTGATCGTTTGAGCGTTTCAGAAGTCGTTGACAGTCCCAGTGCTGCGTTATTATAATTATAGGCTACAAAAGTTTTTTTACCTCTGGGACACATAATAACAGACACGATATTTCATGCTTATAAACTTCGTAGCAATGGACAGTTTTGCACCCGATACCAATTGAAAATTCGGTTCACATCAAAACAACGGTAAATTGGTTAGAGTAATTCGCTATGTCTTAGAAAAATAACCTAGTCATGTCTATGATAAAATGCACTGTACTGCTACTTTGTATAATAGACTGTGAAGTCAACAATGGCGACTGCACCGGAGTAAACGAGTTGTGTACATATGAAAAGACGGGAGATGGAGCAGAACGGGTTGTTCCGCGATGTAAATGCAAAGAGGGATACACTCGAAATCAGGAATACGAAGACTGTCGAGGTAACTGAACGAATTCAGATTACTATATTGGTATCAGTCTCGGTCTGGTGGGTTACGTCTTCACTTTTGAAAACTGCCTTGAAACAAATGTGTTGTTCTGTCTTGAAATGTGATGGGCACAATAATATTTTGGAAATAGATATCTATTTTCAATATAGGAAATATAGAAAATACTATTTTTGTTTTATATTTTCAAAATACTTTTGAATAGTGTTTCGTAAAAGTATTTTCAAAAACCTTTTCAAAAATTTCTAAGGCTCGTACTTTTCCAAAATAAATTTTGCTAACCTTATGTCAAAATTATTAGGCTCCATTTTAATGTTTTGAGGTTTAAGACCTCGACTAAAATATGACATTTCGAAAACTTAATCTTCTGGTCACACCAAATACTTGTAAGTTAATTGTATCAGGATATATATATATATATATATATATATATATATATATATATATATATATATATATATATGTGGCCGATAACTTGCTACTATCTCTATGTTTTACTCCGAGATGCCCCACCGTCGGACAAGAGCTTTGCTACTCTATTTTTTCGTTCGGTTCCTCCCCTTCTTTAGGGCAGAAAAAGGCCCATTTTTTTACTATTTCTGAAGCCTCACTAAGGAACGATGCCTCACTGAGGCATGAGGCCCCAGCGGGGCATCAGACCCCGGGCACTAAGCCTCACTGAGGCACCAGTCCCCAGTGCACCCGTTAACCTCTTCATGGTCACTCTACTCAGTTACCCTTACCCCAACTTCTATAGCGCCCGGTGGCGGAGCCGCCCATGTTTGTTGTATGGCTTTTGCCGTACCACTTTTTAAGGTTTTACGGCAAAAACATAATTTTGCCGTACACTTTTACCTAGATTTTCTAATTTGCCGTATTACTTTTCAAATCGTGGCGTCGCCACTGATAACGCCTAACAAATGTAGCCCGCTCCATCCATTCTCTCTACATCCTTCGCTGGCTAGGGTGAGAGGATGCCCACATCCTCCGAAACTTAACCTTGACAAAAAGTCACCATCAATTACATCAAATAGAAACGCGTAAGAATTTCTTAACTAGGATGTTATACCAGTAAAATTCAAATCCAATTGTTAGGCCTTCTTTCTATACCTAACCTAGTTAGCTGGCTTCCTTGCCAACTTATGTTGTTTCTTGTGTTTCATTCCTCTAACTGCATAACATGTTTGTTAACTACAGTGCGCATGCAGGTGGTTCAATAAAGAATATAATTACTTACTTACTTACTTACTTACAAAAGTCCCCAGCAATGTATCCAGGCGATAACACTGTATCTTACAATCACGTCCCTGATCAAACAACTTACTTAATTATTTTCAGCCATTAATCACTTCCGAATTGCTTAATTATTGTTTAACGTCGCCTGTATTTTCACGTCATAACAACTGTGCAATATTCAGGCCATCGCAAAGAACTTAACTGTCGAAATTCTCATGCACAATAAACTTCAATTGTGCCAATCTAACAGAAAAAAACCACAATAAAAGAAAAATCAATTGAACTACTACTTGGGCTAAACTCTCTAACAGGATGAACCCCAATGATACGGACACCAAATGGCCTTAAAGCAGCAATTTAGAAATGGCCATTCTTCAAACGTATCAGGACATGACAACTCCAAATCACTGAGATTAATCTCATCCACACCGTAAAAGAATAAAGAAGAAATTCTATATCAGCCAAATCTGACGATAGGGGTGGCTCCATGATATTATCATTACACTCCAAAAATAACGCTAGCTCAGTAATATCGATCTCTCCCTTCAGGAATGGCGTCAGATCAATTGTGTCGAGATACAACTCAATGGCATCGTTCTCAAAATGAGGTAGCTCTTCCACCACCTCGGTGTGATCAATCCCGTCTGCCATTGCGAGTCAACAAATCACAAAAGAAAAATCGCAAATTACACATCAATTCAATACAAACTAAATTAAACACATTCTATCACAACTCATTAATAAGCAATAGCATTCATTTCAACACAAGAGCTTCACTAAAGAACTATAGCTCTGTGATCCAGCTTTCCATAGTCAGTTCGCTTGAAGGCAACAAAATCCCAGCTGCCGACATTTTGCGCACAGCTGCTGCGGATGGGTTCTGTTCACTTTCGATGCAGACATGTTTCCTCGTTTCGAAGGAGTACATTGCTTGTGCGGGTAGACGGTTGTCCCACACTCGATGCAATCTTGTCCAACGTTGGCACAGCTGTTGCCAGAAACCAACTTGCGTTGGCATTGGAGGCACCTGTTCTCTCCAAAACATCTTCGCCCTCCCTGGTATGGAATAAGTGCTTCCTCCTAAGGTCGAGCCAGAACGCAGTCCTGTATACGATGTCCGCCTTGATAACAAAGGTGACACCGATACGAGCTCGGTAAATCGTTCCGAGATCTCCGAGAAATTCTTAACTGGTTCATCTGGTCGATCACTTCCGTCGTTATGTCATTTGAGTCATTCTCGAATTCAGAAGTGACATCGGCACTGTACTTCCTAGACTCTCAGAGTCCAGTGATGCAGGGCTGTTTGCCGGGACCGGCGGAACCCGAGGCGATCGGTTGCCCGCCGCGCTCCCATACTTCACATTCTCTACAAACGGTCTGTGTCCGGTTGCATAATCCATTGGTCTCCGCATCTCACAACTGTTCGACAGTACCGGCGCAGCAGTTGCCACTCCGAAAGTGCGTTGTTTCTAACCGGCAGCGCGACGCTCCGACCAGGATTTGGCTGTGTGTACGTGAAAATCGGAAACATGGCGAGGAATTTAGTTCATTCGACTAGGACTACCTGTTCAGCTGCCAGTAACACAGAAACATTATCAGATCAGCATCATCACAGCAGTCGCACTACAGAACATTATTTCGGATGTCCGGGCATAACCACAAGGCCCGCGCCATCCAACGTCATTCGCTTTACTGACAATAACGTGCCGCCCGACGGATCTCTCGCCGAAGTCGGCTGCTATCCGTCTCTTCACTCGTATCATAATAATCCGAATATATTTCAACAAAACGCGCAAATAAAAAATTCTGCCTAACTGTCCATTTTCCATTAGCACTTTTCTTGCCACTACGAAGTTTCAATTAGCAAATCACACTTTCTGTTTACCGAATATAATGTTGCTAAATAGTTTGTTTTAAAGGGTAGTGTGACTGAGTCGTTGTTTTGAAATGCTTATTATAGACATAGACGAATGTACGCTTCCTTGGCCGAGCAACCAATGTGATTCTAAATTTGGGGAATGTTTCAATCTCGAAGGCTCTTACAACTGCATGTGTAAAACAGGTTTTCAGAACAATGGAAGCAAAGTTTGCGTAGGTATGTAATTGTTTTTCCTAGCAATCTTAAAAAAGTTGCTCTTTGAATTTAACTAAATAGGCCTAAGCCAAAAGTCTAGGAAGCGCTAACTTAAATTCCTTTTGCCGACGACAGACAGCACTGTAGAAGTCTTTTATTCCAGTCGCCTGTTCAGTATTATTAACAGATTTATCACAATTAAGGGAAGTTTTCAGCAAAAATCACATAATAAGATATTTTTGGTTACTGCTCGTCAATTTGTGCTATCAGTGTTCATGCCATTTATGAAAGTGTTATCGAACGATTCACACTTTCTATTACTGAATATAATGTTTTTTTTTGTTTTATTTGAAAGGGTAGTATGATTGAAATCGTCGTTTTTAAAATGCTTATTATAGACATAGACGAATGTACGCTTCCTTGGCCGAGCAACCAATGTGATTCTAAATTTGGGGAATGCTTCAATCTCAAAGGCACTTACAACTGCACGTGTAAAACAGGTTTTCAGAACAATGGAAGCAAAGTTTGCGAAGGTATGTAATTGTTTGCCCTAGCAATCTTAAAAATGTTGCTCTTTGAATTTAACTAAGTAGGCTTAAGTCAAAAGTCTAGGAAGCGCTAACTTAAATTCCTTTTGCCGACGACAGACAGCACTGTAGAAATCTTTTATTCCAGCAGGCCTTAGTATCCATACGTAAGCTTTGCACCTCCTGCCTACTGAAAAATTTGAGGAAAATTTTACCTGTTAGTTTCGTTCCCAACTAGTGCACACTATATATGGCATCATTTTGTCAGCATTTGAACACATGAGTAAAGTTCCACGATGCTGTACAACCCAGTGGTCTGCTCAGTATTATTAACAGATTTATCACAATTAAGGGACGTTTTCAGCAAATATCACATAATAAGATATTTTTGGTAACTGCTCGTCAATTTGCGTTATCAGTGTTCATGCCATTTATGCAGTCTTGTTGTCAAGACCTTAAACCTCAAGATCAAGACCAAGACCAAGACCTTGAACCTCAAGACCAAGACCAAGACTTTGAACAACGAGACCAAGACCAAGGCCAAGACCAAGACCTTGAACCTCAAGACCAAGACCAAGACTTTGAAACTTAAGACCAACACCGAGAACAAGACCAAAAAATCACAAACATATGCAGACTTATATTACTTAGGCCTATTAGAACAATTGTCAAGTCGGACTACTCGCTATTTTAATTAAAACATGAGTCTTTTATTTTATTCACACAAAAAAACAACTCCAAAGGCAGACTGCAGAGAATTCCGAATTCGTATTAACGAAACTCCTTCATGCGAAATGTTATTCCAACTGCTTGTTGCATTTTAAAAAAAACAATTCGCTCAGAATTTTCTGACCAAGAAGTGTGGGCCCTCATAAGTGTGGGCCCTCATAAAAATTCTGCCATGTGAAATATACGTTCTACAGGTGCTGAAATCACTGGCACACAGAGCAGCTTTTCAAGAACTTGATGCAAATGAACAAATTGTGAATCTGTTTTGAAATCATTCCATGGTAAATAACCTGAAAAATCAAGATAACTGTCCAAAACAACAGTAAAGCCTCATTATCGCCGTGTAAATACTAAATCAATTGTTTGAGTAATTATTGGATGGATACATTTTTAAAATTCTTGCGTTTTGTTAGATAACTGTTCACATTGTCAAAAGTCTTGGTCTTGCAAGACCTTGGTCTCGAGGACAACAAGACTGCATTTATGAAAGTGTTATCGAACGATTCACACTTTCTGTTACTGAATATAATGTTGTTTGATGTTTTATTTGAAAGGGTAGTATGATTGAAATCGTCGTTTTTAAATGCTTATTTTAGACATAGACGAATGCACGCTTCCTTGGCCGAGCAACCAATGTTATGCTAAATTTGGGGAATGTTTCAATCTCGAAGGCACATACAACTGCACTTGTAAAACGGGTTTTCAGAACAACGGAAGCAATGTTTGCGAAGGTATGTAATTATTTCGTGTCCAAAATAATCTTTCAAGCGAAACTTTCAAACTTGCTAACTAAGCCAACAGCATCTTTAGATCTAGTTACATGTTCAGCTCCCGACAGTGATCTTCACCATAGCAGTATTTAAAAAAGGAGATAAGCAAAATTGTGAGAACTATCGACCAATATCCATATTACCTTTTTTCCTAAATTTTTTTGAAAAGGTAATGCACAATAGGCTTAGCTCCTTCATTAATAAAACTAAAACTCTCCATCCCTCTCAGCATGGGTTCCGGTCTCGACACTCTACTTTCATGGCGATGATCGACATGGAGGATAAAATTTCTAAAGCCCTTGATAATAATGAATATGCAGTAGGGATATTTATCGATGTAGCCAAGGCATTTGATTATGTATACTAATAAAAAAATGATTAATTTGGGAATTAGGAGGATTTCGATTAAATGGTTCAAAAAGCTACTTAGAATCACGTATACCCAAATAGTAAGTTGAAATGGAGCTTACTCACAACTGGGAATAATTTCCTCGGAGTGCCCCAGGGATTCAACCTGGGACCTCTTCTTTTCTTATTATATATAAATGACCTCGCACAGATTTCTACTTCTCTTTATTTTGTTATCTTTGCAGATGATACCAGCATTTTTCAATCTGGTACATCTTGGGCTACCCTTATTAATTCTGTCAATGCGGAGCTTAGCAACGCTAATGATTGGTTCGTCGCTAACAAATTAACACTCAACATAAAAAACAAATTACAAAGTTTTTAAATGTTACAGGAAAATTTAGCCCATAATTGGTGAACTATTCCATTAATAATGAGCCTATTACCAAAGTGGACTCTATAAAGTTTCTGGGTGTCTTCATTGACAATCATCTAAGTTGGAAAGATCATATTAACTATATATCCTTAAAAATCGCAAAAATATAGGAATAATTTCTAGTGTTTCTAAAATGCTTCCTATAAATATCAGACTGTGCCTGTATAACTCCCTAATCCTTCCTTATCTCTCATATTCCAACTTAATATGGGACTCAAATTACGATTCTCCTCTACAACGGCTGGTAATATTGCAGAAAAGAGCAGTTCGAATGATGGAGGGGGCGGGTCGATCTGCTCATTCTAAACCAATATTCAAAGACCTTAACCTTCAAAACCTCAATCAAATTTAGACATTACAAATTGCCCAGCTGCTATATGCCTACAATCAAAAACTGCTACCAGCCTCCTTTGATAGGTATTTCACCTTAAATTCAGAAATACACGATCACTATACTAGAGCTGGTGTACTTTATTGACCAACCAAAGCTCGAACCAATTTGAGAAAATTTAACCTCAAGTCAGCCGGTCCGCGAATTTGGAACTCTATACCACTGGAAATCAGAAATGCGAAAAACAAGTTTACCTTCAATAAGAGCCTAAGATTGTTTTTAATTAACGAATAATTATCCTGAGACATCTGTATCCCTGTGCTAGTACATATCCTGTTTGTAGGCAACTAACCACGGCGGAGTCAAATGTAAGAGTTTGTGTCCTTATATTATTTTATTCCTTTAACTGCTGTTACCAACAAATGACTAGGGTATCTATAGTCTTAGTCTGGACCCGCGGAAGCCAATTTTGTTGGGCTTCTTTTTTGGGTTATATACCTGTTATTATATACTGTAAGCCTTATTAGTTAAGCGTCATTAGTTAGACTTAGTTAAGACTTAAGTACCCAGTTTACCTAAACTCATGTGTACTTATGTATCCGATATAAGATCTTTTCAGCTGCCATCATTCAATTTGCAATAGAAATAACAGGGCTTCCCTGGATAGCGGGACTTCCATCCCTTTAGGGTTACCCTTTCCAATTCGCGACTACTAAATCTACTAAGTATACTGTATACTAAATTTATATGGCAATACGTGATATTAAATTGTCTCTTTTTACTACAGGGTACTAAGTGCTTTCACTGTTAAATTGTTTTATACCAATGTGTTATTGTACTAGGCACTTTACATCTATCGGATGCTCATAATGGGGCGTGGTGGCTCAGTGGCAAGTTCGGCGCCTTGTGATCGGAGGGTTGCAGGTTCGAATCCCACTCTAGCCGCTGCGTACGGACCTTGGGCAAGTACTTCACTCGCAATTGCTCGTGGCGCTTCGGGGTGAAAATTCCGGCACAGTATCAAATGCTGTAGTCGGGAGCGCCTCTGAGTAGTAGTAGACTTCAAGAGGCGCTATAGAAATATCCGGAATAAAAAAAATAACATACTGTAATTGTCGTGAATATGAATAAAGATTGATATATATATATAATATATATAATATATATATATATATATATATATAGAGAGAGAGAGAGAGAGAGAGAGAGAGAGAGAGAGAGAGAGAGAGAGAGAGAGAGAGAGAGAGAGAGAGAGAGAGAGAGAGAGAGAGAGAGAGAGAGAGAGAGAGAGAGAGAGAGAGAGAGAAACAGCAAGTATGGTCCCACGCAGTACCAAGGGAAGTGAGTTCACAGGGATGGACCCACGAAAGCGAGAGAGCGAGGTTGAGCCAGGGCAGACCTCACCCGGGTAACGAACAGATCAAGCCGATTCCGAGGACGTAGGGCTCGATGAGAAGAAACAGAGAGAGGTTTGCGCATAAGGTCACAAAGGTAGGCTGAAGCTAAGCCCTGTTGCGCCTTAGAGACTAGTGTTATTTTAAAGTGGATACGAGCGGAGACAGGAAGCCAGTGCAAGACATCAGTATTCAGTCATGTAGCCTAAGTAGTGACGGAGGAGAACCGAGAACGATGAGCAATGAGGCGAGCAGCTGTACCGATTGAAGGAGAGAAAGACGCACTTTCGGAAGACAACTGTACAGTCAATACGGCAACAGATAACTTTATATTAATACAAATATATTAATATATTGTTTAGTATATAATACTTGTAATAAGTGAATTTGTGTGCTGAATGTAAGTTTCTACATAAAAGAGAAATATTATAGTTAATATCGTCTTTGACCAATTACAATGTGTTTTGTTCGTGTGATTCAGTACTGTGTACTCCCAATACCAACAATGACGCAGCTGTAGCTGCGGCCATAGCTATGGGTGTTCTCTTCGGCATTGCGCTTGTGGGGAATATAATCTTGTTGGTCATCTTGATTCGCAATCTACCAAACAAACAAGGTATATCTTCGTTTGTACGTTTTGACAGTCAATGCGAAGTCATGTCAAGTTCTGCTTAGTATAAAAATGAAAGGCACAGTATTCGTAAAAAAATAACTGCTAAGTTTTTACAAATTAAGCATATGTAAAAGGCTGCTTATGGATACCAAATAATGTAGGCCCTATTGTATTCATAAAAGGCACCTGCACAGAGCTCTTAGAACCATGGCCCTACATGAATAAATTGGGGTTGATGTGAATTTGCCCTATTTTTCGCTCTTGAGGGAAGACATTGGCGTAATATTTTTGCCGTCCCATATTTGGATCCAACTGAAAGTGCTTGAGGGGATGGAGAAGAATGGTTATGAGTGGCTTTAATTCTGAAAGTCTAGACGATATGTGATCTCCTTTACTCGTCGCTCTTTTAAAACTTATTTGAACGTCACAACCCCGTTCACTCTCTTGTGGACTGGTCTCCTTGATATTCACCTGATTACGGCTTAGTTTTGCTGCATTTAGACACCGGCGCGATAGACGCTTCAATTTATAATTACACTATATCAAATAACTGATTTTTTTCGGCACAGTGCCAGATTTATTTAAAAGAACAGAGATCATTTTAGAGCCTGAAATACTGGATCCTTCTGCACCTGCCCAATACGAAGAACTTAGACGTATTGATGAAATTCATTTGCAACCGACAACTTACGAAGAACTGACGCATAAACCTCCATTGTATATAAACCATGTATCCTGAAACATGAATTAGACAACATCAACAGCTTGACACGAAACCGTGATTTTGCGAATGCTAAAGTAAACTAAGCAAATATTCTAGCCGTATTTGTTCAGTGCATTGTAGTTTCACTGCCTTTCTTATTTGAGATTGAATTATATCCGTCCCCTGCATATTTTCAATTGGTAGGCCTATTAACCCTCGGGCTACCAAGGGGGGGGGTGGTTACCACCCCCCCCCTACGTTTTTCTGGAAAAACTTTTTTTGCACATGGAATATAATTTTGACATTTTAGGTAGCTGTAGGGGGTCCATTTGCGCAAATTTTGAGGTAAAAGTCGTGATGATATCCCACGCCATAAAAAAGTTATACCCGATATAGCCTAGGTACCACTTATGAAATCAGGAATTTCTCTCGTCAGCTGTTAGCTGTTGTCGACTATAAAGGTATTCATTATTCTTTCTGGAAGAGAAACAACTATGCCATTCTTTAGAGGGAATTTAGGGTTATATTTACTTGCTTAGTTATTTGTCTTTTGATAACCGGAAGTGATCATAATGAATAATAATACGCTTTTTCAGTGTGAAAATCACTGATGCAATATCACAACGTAAACCGATATGGTTGGGTATGGGGAAGGGCTATAAACAGTTGAAGCAGAATACTAACAGAGTAAAGCAGTGCTGTGAAGTGTTCAAGAAGCCGGTTTGCAGGAAGCATTCGCACAAAACAATGAAAGTAACTTGCAATAACTGCAAGGACCACTGACGTTTTTTTTGACTGCCGGGAAAAATTACATAATTTCTTGTTTCATGTTTTCATGTTGATATAGCTGCACGCCTTTAGGTTTTGTCTGTAACTAAAACAGACTTTGGAATAGTTTGTATTGTTGAAAATTAAGCCTCATTATATTTATTATATTTAGAATATTCTTGGATACATAGTTCATTTTCAAAACCCACATCATTTATATATTTTTGTCCAGGTATTTACGTAACAATCGTAATTGTCTATGGGCATATATATATATATATATACACACATATACCGGTAATAATGTGTGTGTGCATATATATATATATATATATATATATATATATATATATATATATATATATATATCAGTCTTGCGTGTCGATGTAGGGCCTTACGTCATAATATTAATTGATCAATAGTACAAATTGTGTGCGATAATATCAGATATCGTTAAATGGACCGGTGCCTTTGTTAAAAACTATATAATTTCGAGATGCATTCATATATTTTACAACTAAATATACCATTCTTTTCAGAAATGAATGCTGAATCAAATGCTGTATTACACGATATGATATCTTAAACCAAACACGAAATTCCGGGGGGGGTGGTAACCACCCCCCCCTTGGTAGCCGATGTCGCAAAAAAACCTTGGTAGCCTGAGGGTTAATAATTTTAGTTATAAGGACTATTTTCGAAACACTTGGTTTAGTTAAGTTAAGTCACAAACAGTCGATTTAACAAATTCAACATTTTGTTTACAACGCCTTAATTTTGTTTTCAATTGTATGCCCCAAACTTTTATTTTTTTTATAAATTTAAGTGGCAGTTATCGTGATAGGCCTACCTGTACTCCTGTTTTTTTTTATCTGATAACCAGTAGTAGCAAGATAGTTTGCTATTTAATTTGCTGTCAGATAATGATGTATTCTGCAGTTAAGTGACGGGGTGGAAGAACTAACGAACGGCCAGAAACCAGTCTTTAAAACAGGAAGTAAATCATATTTAAGCCGGTTGTTTGCTGTGTAGCATTGATCGGATTTTACGCTGGGAAAAACCTATGAACGCGAAAATCAAACATTTGATGGCGACGTTTAGCCTGGTCAAAAGTGGTTTGCATAATCTTGATAAGTATTTCCTGCAAGAACATTAGGCCTACGAGCCTGACGATGAATAAAGCTCTGCCGTTCTTGTAGACCTATATTAGCAAATATAGCCTTAACTTCCAATAATTTTTACGACGTTTAAAGTAGACATTCGGTGTTTATCTTTCATAAATTTATTATCATGTATTTGTGATCTTAGCCTAGTGCACGCTGTAGCCAGAGGTGCGTTTACAGAAAATGGGGCCCAAGGCGTAAACATCTAGGGTCCCTTCTGAACGTGTATTAGCCCAAATGAACAAAACAATTATAAACTACAGTAATATACTTCTATGTGAATGCTAAACTGTAAAAAATAGATTATGGTTATATTATTTTAAAATAATTAAAAATTTGAAAATGTTATTTTATGCTTGAAAAAAAATTTTCATTCGTTTTCGGGCCCTCCGAGATTTGGGGGCCCTAAGCGCGCGCCTAGTGCGTCTATGCGTAAACGCGACTCTGGCTGTAGCTAATTCGCGGACGTTCAATATAAAACTCCCGAGTAAATATGCAAGTATGTCTGCATGCATTTATGTGTGTTGGTAGGCCTATATATGTATTAAATATGGCTGTATAACCCATACCTCATCTATGCATGTGTGTAGGTTGACATATTTGAATGTATGCGTGCATAATTCATGTATATAATGTGTCTCAATAGATTGGGTCTGGTCGCTCTTTGCATTCTCCGTTTGCAATAAGTGTTCGAGTAGTTTAAGCGAATACCGCATTGTATCAGCTTTGAAGCCCGTGTTGATATATTGACAGTTAATTCGAATCTGGTCTTCAGGCTCCATCTTCTGCATTACATAAAATTATTTCTGCATTATCTAACTTATCTTTATCATCAGTGTTCGGCTAATTACTTCTGCTGATATTTGAATAATTCTTTTGGATCTAAGTAATGCGAGGAATTCATGTGCTCACAATTTCTTTAGTAAAAGGCCTAAACTTGATTAGTCTTAACAGTCAAAGTCTGCATTTCGAGATGGTTAGGAGAGAAAAACCTTATTCTCTTTCTGAATATCTCCGTCTGTCTGTCTATTTCATTAGATCTCAATTTACTAGTTCTATTTGGTAGGCATAGGTGGGACATTACATATATTGTGTTTGTATGAATGATTGTTTGTGCAACTTCTAGACATTTCAGAAAATCTACAAGCTATCCGTTTCAGTTATAACGATTAGACTTTGCGGGTTCAGTTTGTGTCTTTATTAGGCCTACGTTCTTGATCACACTTTCAGAGATCTGTAGGCAAAGCCAGGGGACTAGTCAAACAACGCCTTATGATAAGGTTAAGCAAATAAAGTCGCTAGAGCTTCACACTAGTAGATTTTTACTCACTCAACGGATATATAATTTTAACCGTTTCACAGACTTTGAACAAATGACGAGTTTTCATGCCTCACGCTGGTTCTAGGACAATAACCCCTCGGACAATGAGCCCCCGGACAATAACCCCCCATGCAATTAACCCCCGGACAATAACCCCTGTACAGATATATTAATTAGTTTAATTTATATTTTAATCGTTCATCCCGCTTCTAGTTGTAGTTATATTTTAATCGTTAATCCCACTTCTATTTTAATTTATATTTTAATCGTTCATCCCGCTTCTATTTTAATTTATATTTTAATCGTTCATCACGCTTCTAGTTTAATTTATATTTTAATCGTTCATCCCGCTTCTATTTCAATTTATATTTTAATCGTTCATCCCGCTTCTAGTTTAATTTATATTTTATTCGTTCATCCCGTCCAATTTTAGTTACATTTTAATCATTGATCCCGCTTCTAGTTTAATTTACATTTTAATCGTTCATCCCACTTCTGGTTTTAGTTATATTTTAATCTGTCATCTAGGTTTTACTGTTAGTTATATTTTAATCGTTGATTCCGCTTCTAGTTTAATTTATATTTTAATCGATCCCGCTTCCAATTTCAGTTATATTTTAATCATTGATCCCGCCTCTAGTTTAATTTATATTTTAATCGTTCATCCCGCTTCTAATTCTAGTTATATTTTAATCTTTCATCCAGGTTTTACTGTTAATGTCTACTGTGTGGCCAATTGTCTAATAATTGTCTAATAATTGTGTGGTATTTCTTTCATGTCTACTCTGTGCCCAATTGTCTAATAATTGTCTAATAATTAGTTTTTGCTGTATGGTAAGTCTTTTTTCTGTGTAGGCCTACTCTGTGCCCAATTGTCTAATAATTGTCCAATATTTAGTTCTTGGATGTGTGATCATATTCTTTCATATTTACTCTTTACTGTATGTTCTGTATCAGTATAGGGGGTTATTGTCCAATTTGTCCGGGGGGTTATTGTCCGGGGGTTATTGTCCGGGGGGTTCTTTGCATGGGGGGTTATTGTCCGGGGGTCATTGTCCGGGGGTTATTGTCCGTGGGGTTATTGTCCTGTTACCCTCTCGCTAGATGGCAATACATTCTTGACTGCACTTTAATCGAAATAATATTATCTGCAAAAGATTTTCTATGAAAATGCAATTGACAGATACACGGAGCTCCAGTCAGAGGCGAGAATATATATGTGTTGCCAAATTAATTTTTATTATCTAACATGACTTATTCCTGCTTCACAAAAATCACATTCAAACAATCAATCAATCAATCATTTCGTTTATTAGGAAACAACAACTAAAAACACATGCAAAACATTAGTTACAGGCAGGCAAATTAACAGGTTGAGTGTCAAAAAAGAGAGAAGTCCCGCAATCCGGGGCACCCAAGAGATGATCACTGGCTGAACGGACGATTGTTATTCAAAGTTGTAGATTTATACATTCTTATCTAACGCCTAAACCAAATTCAATAATAACAAAATAATGAATAACTTAAGTAACAGTTAAGTACCCATTCAAATAGTCTATCTATTCAAGTAGTCTATTTGTATGACATTTGGTTTATAATGTAAGACCTTAGCAAATTTTTTAAACGACTAAGAGGTAAGTTCTGCAGGTAAACGATTCCACAGCATAGCGCCCTGACATTTAATGGAAAACCTTTTAGCATTGATCCGGGCATATTCAGGACGATATTTATGAGCATTACGTGTCTGATGACAATAAATGGATAATCCCATCTTGAAATAACAATTAAAGGACAGCGTTATGATACCGATACATAAATAGGTCAATTTGAAACATAGTCATTTGGTCGATTGTCAGAATTTGGTTATCCTTAGATGTTTGTTTTGAGGTAACGCTCCAATGAATGTGAAAAACAGTACGTAAGACTTTTTTTTGTAATAATTATATTTAGAGGGTGTAAGACCAGGGATGTAGTCGAGGGTATACGCGGGTATACAGCGTATACTCACCTCTAGAGACCGTATACTCACCTCACAAAATATTTATATTTATTTATATTAAAATACTGTAGCGTATACTCAGAAAATACTGTAGCGTATACTCACCTCTAATTTGTTTCGGAAAACTAACCGGTAGCGTATACTCACCTCTAATTTGTTTCGGAAAACTAACCGGTAGCGTATACTCACCTCTAATTTGTTTCGGAAAACTAACCGGTAGCGTATACTCACCTCTAATTTGTTTCGGAAAACTAACCGGTAGCGTATACTCACCTCTAATTTGTTTCGGAAAACTAACCGGTAGCGTATACTCACCTCTAATTTTACCACTACAGCCCTGTGTAAGACAGTCTTGTGATTTGTTCCCAGTTAATGTTGCAATATGAGATACCCCCTATAAGGAAAAATAACTGTGTAATACAAGCTTAATAGAATATCTGAGGGCAGATAATGCCTAACTTTTTCTATAATTCTTTTTTTGCTATTTTAATTGCTATTTCTTGAGTACGTTGTTTCCAGTTAAGATGAAGATCAATAATAATTCCTAAAACCTAGTTGACGTTACCTGGTCAATATTAGAACCATCGAAAACAATAGATAAGTTAGTGGGAGGGTTTTTCGTTTACAGCAGAATATTATAAAATTTGTCTTTTTAAGATTTAAAGATTGTTTGCTCTAAACCAGGGTGCTATTAAATCCAATTCACAATTTGCTCTGGAAAATAAGTTGGTGATAGATTTGTCGTTAAGGAATACATTGGTGTTATCAGCAAAGAGTATAAATTTAAAAACAGTAGAGGAAGAGGATAGATCATTAACATATACTGGAAAGAGTAGAGGGCCCAGAATAGAATCCTGGGGCACTCCACATGTTATAGTATTTCTAGAAGAAAGCGCCTCCTTAAAGGAAACAACTTGTGATCTATCAGTTAAATAATCGAGTAACCACCTGATTGAGGTTTAGTCAATATTTTTCTACGCGTAAGTTAGCAAGTAAGTAGGTCTACGTAAGTATGTGTACGACACTACGAGTTTGCGTTTGTTTGCATATAGGCCTGGGCTATTTAGGTATTTTAGGTGTGCAGATCAGAGAATAGAGAAGGCTATATCCCGCGTCATACGCCGCGGATTAGATATCAAGTGGCTGGTTTGACACCAGTAATTGTATGATTGTTCTCTTATCCAGCTACACATAATCAAAAACATTTCTGTCATCGCCGAAAATGTCGAGTTTTCATCAATATGGCTAAGTGCCAAACAATCACTCAGTTTTTCTTCGTAAGGTAAGGTAAGTCTTATAAGGCCGATAGTGACGAAAGGTCAGATTACTTTTAGTATACAATCAAGAGATGGAGATTTTCACTCACGATATTTATACCATTGTCTTTCGCTAGATAGCAGCGCAGGTTTCGTTTTAATACTAAGTATTTTCAATACTCATGTAAAATTAAGTTATGGCCGACGTCAACAACCTTGACAACTATAAGATGTCGTTAAACATTTTCTAGTACGATAGAAATCGTTGTTGCAATGCTTTAGAATGTTCATTCTGGTTACAACTGACGATAAAGGTTTTTCAATTTGCAATTGTAGGCCTACGGTAACAATAGATTTGCAGAACCTCACTGTATCTATAGAATCTCTATTTTCTACTTTATCTCCAACATACTACTAAGACACATAATAGATGTTGGCGGCATTTAAAAGACTTTAC
Organism: Allolobophora icterica; assembly: GCA_963556255.1. Lineage (NCBI taxonomy): Eukaryota > Metazoa > Annelida > Clitellata > Crassiclitellata > Lumbricidae > Allolobophora > Allolobophora icterica. Next base: position 47,255,293 of record OY744613.1, on the reverse strand, counting down.
ATTAAAACGCAACACAGAACTGATACACAAACTATTCCGGGTAAAACAGGAGTCGGTTCAATGAGAAACTGAAAAGACCACGATTTAAGGGCGACAAAGAAGAAGTGTATGGGATTGCACAAAAGAAATGAGCAGAACACTCGCAATCAGGGCCGAATTAAGGCTAGTACGGGCCCGGGTGCTGTGATTACATAGATATAGTATATAGTCATCAGCGCGGGACCCAATTACAATTAGGCCACAATAAAAAATGTTAATATACTTCCGAAAATGTTGGCCCCTAAAACTGCGGGCCCGGATGCTGCAGCACCCTTAGCATCCCCGCCCCCTTAATGCTGGCCTGCTCATAATCATTGGTTAACAAACAATTTAATTAGTCTTTCCTCTGATAGAATAGGTCTACTAATAACCAAGTTCACCAGATGGCGTAATGCTGAAACAGAATTCGCTGTTCTTTTCCTCTAAATAAGAAATCTCGGTTGAGGCTTATTGTAGACTAACAACACGAAACGTTCGTTTAAACAACAACATGACGATATTACTACTTTCAGGCTATGATGTTATCTTCGTAAAACAAATGAGCGGAACGTGCATATAAGCAAACGTCACAGTTAAACGTCGTTTAGTCAAGTAGCTTTCGTGTTAGCAAGTAGGTCACTGGCGTGCGTGCCTGCATTAATATGTTGACAAACTGAGCATTGGGATACTTGTGTTGATTATAATTTCAACCGTAGCGTATGTGGAAGGCAAACATGCAATTGCACGGTTTTGTATTAGTTGAAAGTATTTGGTTTGTAATTTTAACAAGAGGTAAATTGTATATTCTTTATCATCTGCTTGCTGGATCGTCAATGTTTCGTGTTTCACAGGTATATTGTGGCTTTAGACACTTGAAGCACTTTCGAATCATGAAATATGTGTCCATGATTGCATGATGTTGGTCAGTACAGCGTGTACCGTCTCTTGTGTACGTTTCACGTTTATTGTCCAGCCGAAAGACAGTAAACCGATCAGCAGTATTACAATGTACTCCAAGCCCGAAACTTTGTTGACTTTGTTAAGAAACTATGCCTATATTCTGAAATTTTACGACATCATCACCAGCAGAACTGTAAAAAGAAAGTTTATAGATATTCAAATTCTTAATGCATGATGTCCTTAGCAATGCCCTGAACTGCTATTTCTAAAAATTGAAAACCACGTTGTTTGAATGAATTCCTATTTGAAGGGATAACCGGAACGATAACTCAAGGACAGTCAAACGCAGTGGCAGAGATTGGAGAGCAAGTGAAACTTAACTGCACTGCTGATGCGGCGATTGGTTATTGGGTTTTATCAAAGAATGGAGTTCTGGCTGATGAGGTGGTTATAACAGGGCCAGGATGTTCAGCACTCAATCCTGCATTTGCTGATCATTATGCAGTGGAGTCGCTAGGAGGAGGAACAACATGCAACCTAATCGTTTTCAACATAACCATGGGACAGGCCGGTGTCTATAGATGTCAAGAGGTAACATCGAGTGTATGGTCCATTCTCACAGTTACAGGTAAGACGCTGTGGTACGACTTAATTAGTTTTGTCTATAGGCCTAGATGTATAGAAGCAACAAAATTTTCTCCATTCTCAGTGTTATAGGATTGAACAGTTCAATTATAACTAGTTTCCTACTTTCAGATAACAATATTTAATTTCACCGCTTATTTAAAACTGATTTAATATTGTCGACCCGTACACATTGATTGCGCTTCAATTTGGATGAATTTCTGAAGCTTTTCATGTTAATTCAACAAGTATGAAGAAGTATGCGGCTGAAGCAGCAACGTCAATAAAGAATTGCGCAGAGCTAAACATCTTCAGAATAGATGTTCTGAGGAGCCTCGCAAGTTCCACAGTCGGTTAGTGTCGTTCGAGAAGCTATTTTCATACTTTGATTTATTAAGGTAATTTACGCTATGGGACGAATGACGAGCAGTATGGTTAGGAAATTAATTATCGCCTGTTGATAAGTTAGCCAAAGCCATGTCTACTGGATAATCGTTTCACTTGTACTTAAACTGCGGATTTAGTGTATTAATTAAACGAACAATGTATGATTTTTTTTTTCAGAATCCTCTCTAGTTCTTACAATTAACAGTACAACGGCTGTAGTGGAAAACGAGAGCGTCGTAATTGCATGCAGCTTGAATTATAACGGATCTGTGGCACCAGCTCCTACACTTCGACCGAACATCTACTGGGCGGATTCAAGTGGACAAAATGTTTCCAGTTCCTACGACTCAACGACAGAGAACATAGCTGTTTCTCAGTTAACAGTCACAGCTGGTCGACAAGATATCACAGCATACACATGCCATGTCTATTTACAGCTGATACCACCAACCAATCCGGGTTACGCTAGCAACACTCCAGCTGTCAATAAAAGCGCCAGTTCTCCGATTATTGAAGTGCTCTGTAAGTAAACGTTGCTATTTGTAAAAGATGTATCGACTTTTAATTTATATAATACAATTCCGTAACTAATCGACATTTTGAAGTGACGCAGGTAAATGTCTACATAATACAGAGATTATGATTGTGAGTTCAAACCATATAAGAACCATGGACAATTGTTTCGGGCATTATAATTGTCTTCAATTTACGCAACCTATTCAAATAAAAAGACCCTGGCTCAAAAAAGTGCAACGACTGATTACTTAACTGCATCATGTAATGTGATTAGAACTGCCGACGTAGAGTTCATAGGCAAACACAGTTGCAATCTGCCAACTAATTATCTCTATTCACGTTTTAAATAAACCTGATTTCAGACTGACATTGATCACTTGCGAAAGAGACATATTTTGCATTATTGCAATTGTTACAATTAGTGAATAGCTGGCTGATTTCCATATTTAAAAAAATTGAGACAGCATCTATCAACAAAATGTTTGTCTTTATTTAAGATCAACCCTCTATTCCCGTTATAACCTCTGGATCTCGAATTATAACAATTCAAGGTATTGTTTGCGAAGTCATTGCCTTGACCTGCACTTCATCTGGCAACCCTTCGCCAAGTTACAAGTGGTCGGATTCCACAGAGAACGTCAGCATAAGTAATGGTGCAGCTATGGATCTGGCAGAAATCAACAGGATTTATACATGTGTAGCATACAATACAATTCGAAGTGAGATGATTTACAAACAATCCTCCTATGTTCCAACGAGTGGAAGCGCTGTGCAAGACTGCAGTAAGGTTATTTTTCAAACGTACGGGTACTTTAGCACTTTTTATCAAGGTTCTTAGTAGTCTACACTGAGTGTGTAATGTCGGTTTTAAGAATGCTTCTAATCAATCAAATGTGAACACATTTTGCCGGCCAGGCGACGTAAACTTTGTTTCCGCTTAATGAAATACATCAGCTAGATCGTCTTGTGTGTGTCGTCCTTGCCTTCTTTTTATGCGTCTGTCCAATTCTCTTTTTATTCACGCCGTCCCGTTTACTCATTCTCTGTTTCTCTGTCTCTGTCTCTCTCTCTGTCTCTATCGTCTTTGTCCGTCTGTCCGTCTGTCTCTGTCTCTCTGTTTTTCTCTTTCTTTCGTTGTATCTTCTTTGTAGCAGTCTACGTAGATTTCTTTCACGTCTGTACCTGTTTCCCACTCTAGTGATACCATATTTTTGATTTTTCTACAGTGACTGCTCGACTGCTATCTGCGTTTATATCTATGTATCTACGTATTTAATTATCTAGGTAGCTATATATGCTATCTTCTTATCTACTTGCCTACCCAACTACCTACCTTGCTTCTTATCTATCTACCTACCTACCTACTTATCTGCCCATCTACCGATTCATATCAGCTGCATTGGTGTTTTTGTTTCTTTTTCAGAATTTCCTCGAAATGAGTCAACCTCCATCACCTTAACAGGTTGTGATAATTCACAGTGTGTATGTTCACAAGGTAGAGGAGGATTGACTTTGACATGCAGTGCAGTAACGTATCCATGTGCTTTATATACGTGGATAGGAATGGGTGGAAATATTATCTATTCTCAAGTGCACGAAGACATTTCAAGTAACGGAACGTATTATTGCACCGCGTACTTTGACCGAGCTTTCTCAAATTACACTGGAAACATTAATTTCCCAAACGGAACAAGTGAGAAAACTGTCACCGAATGTTGTAAGTACCAGAATCGTTCATGCAATTATTCAAAAACAAAAAATAAACAATGGATTTCTGAATATTTGTTCTGAATTTCTATAGCATATATTCTCTGGTATAACTTAGTAAGTGCAGTTGGTTGAATTCTTAGCAAATTGCATCTTAATTGGCGGTAATTTTAGATCCGAGGTTTACACAACCTAATCTTACTAATGCTCAGCCTTAGAGAAAATAATTATGCCTTACAAGTCAAGAGATTTCAGACATAAAATGTACTGTTCAAAATTTTCTTTATAGAGTCCATATTATGCTGACCTAACAAACCCTTCTAAAGTGCCTTTCTCTGTATAGCGATATAATCTTATAAATAATTTTATAAGTGATGAATTGAGGGTACACAATAATATGGCTTTTAATTTCTACAGACCGGTTTAATCAATAGCGACTCATAGCCAGAGCTAAATGAATTGGCCATTTTCAAACAATGACACTGACAATTTAGGTTTTTGATTTTTTTTAGCCATAACGTTAACAGCATCTCCAATATCAGCAGCAAAGGAATCAACAACATCTACAAGTAAATTATTCATAAATCGTAAACACGTTTAACAAATTACGTGTGCGAATTGATTCCAGTTTTGAGACTTGTTCCGCTCTCTGTTAACTTTTGCAATGATCACTGCCCATATCACCAGATATATCCATAAGGTAAAGATGTATGCATGCATGTATGTACATGTAGGTTCATAGTTATGCATGTATCTATGCATTTATCTTTGTATGTTTGTATGAATGTATGAATGTATGTATGTATGTACGCTTGCATGCATGCATGTATGCATGTATGTATGCATGTATTGTATAAGTCGGTAAATGCCGAGAAAACAGATTAACTAGTTTTACGGTAAACATGTATTACAACGTCAGGTTGTAAAATGGGTTAAAAGACGTAGCGAATTATGGGCATCAACTACAAACACTTTATGTTTTACACACAATATATAGGTTACGCCTAACTGCTGACAGCGTTACTTTCATAAGGATCGATGGAATACATTTAAACCAGCCAATACATTTCTGCTTTATCTTATATATTCTGCAATACAGGTGAATACTAGCATTTGTTGTCTTCCCTTGATATAGACAATGATGTGGCCATAGCAATGGGTGTTCTCTTCGGCATCTCTCTCGCGGTTAACATAACAATTCTAATCATCTGGATTTGCAATATTTTCCGAGCCAAAAAAGGTTGGTCATGTTTTCCTTAACCATGGGCGGCGATCCAGGGGGGGTGGAGGGGGGACAAGACCCCCCACCTTTAAGAGTGGGGGGACACGCCATACATCGGACCCCCAAATTTTGAAGAACTAACAAAAAAAGGTCATCAACTTTTTGTGCTCAGACCTCTTTTTTGACCAGATCAGTTCAAAACTCTTTTTGACCATATCACTTCAAAAATGTCCCCCCCACCTGTCAAACAAGATTGCCGCCACTGTCCTTAACGTCCGTTTGTTTTAGCACAACCATGTCACAAACCATCTGATGTTGTGTAGAATTGAAACAGGCACTTTTGTTTGTCAAAGAAAAGATTTCTTAAGACGAAATATCTACAAGTCATGCACTATTTTCTTTAAATAATAATTAAAACCTAAATCAATTATCTCATCATCTTTAAAGCCAACACATTAAAAGATTAAACTGTATTTGTTGCCTGATTGCCGATTTTGCAATATGTTAATTGTTTTCATTGACTATTAAATTTCGAAATCAGAGCCTTTGAATAAAAACCCAGACAACGTTCTGCAACCTGAAATGATGGATCTTTCGAATGGAACCTCAGAGCTATCAATGGCTTACGAAGAACTCAGACGACCAGATGAAAGCCAACTACATCAGACCACCTACGAAAAACTTAATATATAACGCATGCTGGACCAAAAATCCGGAAAATAGAATTAGAAATCATCCATAAACTGACCAGAAACAATGGCTTTGCGAACGCGAACTAAACATCACGAGTCTGTAATGCCAGATATTTAATGTCATATTGTATCAACAATCAAAATATTAAAACAGTCTGATGTATGACGTCTCACAATCATAGTGTATTCAATCTGGTGTTAGAATCTGTTAGATTGATTTACATGTGGAGACAGTATTAAATATCGATGTAATAGACTGAAGGATCACCATCTCTCTTTAACTTCTATTGGTTGAATAAAAGTATACCCTTATGTGCAAAATGCAGGACCATGACTGTTCCTTTCATGTTAAACAAGGACGTACAGGTGATCCGATCTTTAATTGTAACTCCTCGTTCTATTTAGATCAGCAATAACTGTAAGATTAGCAGCACTCAAGCACTTATCAGTTGAGTGGGGAAATAAGTAAGCGGTCTTTAAAATGACGATCATACTACGCATAATATGGTCATTAAAGCAGGAAGTGAGCTTGTTCTCCAATCGGTGTTGTTTGACAAAGAGGAAGTAAAATGGTGGTAAGTCGACTGACGAAATCGGAGTAGTTGAAAGTCCCTCACTTGACTTTAAACTTCATTCTTATCAAAATCTCCGTGTGTCGTGTACTGTCTCAACCAATATTGCTTAAAAAACGCATGTCGTGAGGCTGATGTTGACTAAGGTACTACTGCACTTGAATATGGCCAAGTATTTTAATCCACTTTTATGCTGCAGCATATCAATGGTGATTGTAGATTAGCGACACTGAAGCACTAATCCGTTGGGTGGGGCAATAAGCACCGCTCTATCTACAGCAGATCAATGGTTTTTGCCTATCTCTGAATACTAGTACAGTTTTGCGCTGTGTCATCGTGGTCCAACCTTAGGATTAGCTACCAACTCTCACATGCATAATTATGTTCTTTTTCACAGTGTGATTCTCGTTAACGTTAACGATAACGAAAATGTTCGTTAACGAACAAAAAATGATTTCGTTAACGATAACTATAACTATAACTAAAAAATATCATTAACTATAACTATAACTATAACGAAAATAACACTAACGAAAATTCATTGCTATTTTCGTTAATACGATAAAAAAAAGTGCAATATCAACTAACGTGAGAACGTGAAAATACAGCCGTTAACGAAAGCAAAATGATTCCTATGTTCGCCTTGGATGTCGGTGAATATGAAGCGCTGTGTCTTCATGAAGCTGAATGGACCCAGTCGTCAAAGCTCTAAGCAAATTATTGTGTAACGCGTCTTCATAATTCAGTGTGATTTTCATTAACGATAACGGTAACGAAAATGTTTTCGTTAACGAAAGCAAAATGATTTCGTTAACGATAACTATAACTGTAACTAAAAAATAATATTAACTATAACTGTAACTATAACTAAAATGAAAAACCATTAACTATAACTGTAACTGTAACTAAAATAAAATCTGTAAGGAGAATCACACTGCTTTTTCATTCTCCTCACTTGCATCACACTAGGCCGAACACATGTGTCTAAATTTAGGAAGACAGCAACGCAAGGAATCTATGTATGATACCATAGGCGCTGACTTCTCCTTTTGTGTCTGGGTGCATGGGTCCTTCCTCCCTTCCCTAACCCTTCTCCCTCCCCATACCTCCTTTCCCTTCCCTTAGGTAGATGAGTTCTAGCGGATTTTCGGTTAAAGAAATTGTTTTTCTTGTCAAGGGTTAGCCTATGAGGTTAGAAAAAGTATAATTGTAAAGGTTGCATATTATGTACGACTTCTTGTGTGGCCAGAATTGTTTTCAGTGACTATGTATGAAATGGATGTAATGAATGACTAGCTTATTAGCGCTGTCATGCCTTTTGACGAAAGTCAATGCTGTTCGTATAGCGTGTTGTTAGTTCATTTCAGATAACGTAAAATAACTGACAATCGATCAGATCTATCTATCTGCAACTACAAGCAGCTCTGAATGAATGAATAAAATCAGACGTGTAATTGCTCCCGACCTCACAGACCGTTGACATGTCTCTACGCATGACTGAAATCTATAAGATATGAATGCAGTGTGTACAGTTATACATACTTGTATGCGTCTGCGATTTTAATACTGGCCTGTATGTGTGCGTATGGGAATGTGCCTCGGTAATTGTATGCCTGCTCCTATGTCTATATTAGCCTAAGTTGAGAAACTTTATGGTTTATATTTAACAGGTGTAGAAATCGTGGATTTAGGCATCTTTTTAACCTGTCTCTTTGGGTACCTCTAATCATACGACAATATATACCACTTCCTAATCAGTTTATGCATGCAAGTAAATACCAAGCAAATGATTGAGTAGCATAAAATTATCAATTCACTGTAATGGCTGTATTTGCAAAATGTTCATATAGGCCTATTCATTGGAATAAAAAAAAATAGTCATCTGGGCGAGAACACAAAAGCACAGCGGAACTCGGGCGGTAAAGGGGCATTCTAGTACTACCTAGGCTGAAGAGGCCAAACCTTGACTTTAATGCATGCCAACACTATCGACCTATCTCAAACCTATCGTATCTTTCTAAAACCATTGAGAGACTTGTTGCTGCTCAACTTGTGCCTTATCTGGAGCAATCTTGACTTCTGCCTCCTGTCCAATCAGGCTTTAGGGGTCATCACTCTACAGAAACTCTTCTTCCCTCCCTACTATTGGAAATATACACCGCTATTGACATACACCGCTATTGACAAGTCTCAACTGTCGCTTCCTGCACTCTTCGATGTCTCCTCAACTGACACCTTTACAATGGTTTAAATCATATCTTACGGATCGTGCGCAGATGGTTGTACTTGGTAGTAGTAAGTCGCCCTGGGTTAGAGTCTTCCTAGGAGTCCCACAAGGGTCGGTCCTAGGTTCCATCTTACACATACTCTTTACGGCAGACTGTATTGGCAAGGCATCGGGCAAAGGGACATCTCTGTGCTGATGATGTCCAGACTTTTGTACATGGCTCACCTTCTGAGCAGACCTCCTTGGTTGAAAGGACTAGGATGACACAGCATGATCTCCACCATTGGATGTGTGGAAATAGGCTTCATCTAAATCCTACAAAGACCAAATGTTTGGTACCAGGCAACAGTTACAAAATATTGATATACAATAATATTGCTCACCTCACTTTCCCTGATTTTACTTTTTCCTCCAATGTTCGTGACCTTGGTGTCACACTAGACAGTGTCTTGACTTTCACTGAGCATCTCTCTTCTTACCCGTTCTTGTTAAAACCAACTCAGGCGTCTTCGAGTCATCAGGAGATCGGAATCATCTGGGGTGTTTACGACAATGGTGCATGTTTTTGTATCTACTCGCATTGACTATTGCAATGTTCTTTTAATTTGGCTCCCTCATGTTCGGCTGTCTCCTTTGCAATCCGTCTTAAATACTGCAGCTAGACTTATTGCCCGCTTACCACGATACACACACATCACCTCCAATGCAAAATGAACTTCACTGGCTCCCTGTCCCGTTTCGAATTCGATTCAAAGTCCTTCTTCTAGTCACTAGACCCCAGTTATTCTTAGCGAATATATACCTGTTTGAACTGATGAGCAAACCAATCTTTTCACGCTCCTCTCGCCCCCTTCGTTCTGCTGACCGAATGGACTTGTTTGTACCTCGGTCGCGAACCTCAATGACTCAGCACTGGCCTTTCCTTTGCTGGCCCTTCACTGTGGAATGAACTCCCTTCTATGATCCGGAGCAAGATCCTCGGGGCGTTTTCAACAGCTTCACTTAAATGCTTAAAGGCCTTTCTTTTGCATGAGCCTATCATATTGAGAGCGCTTCTGAATAGATGTGCTGCGAGGAGCGCTTCACAAATGTTTATATTACATTACATTACATTCATAAAGGAAGTGAGCAACGAGCATAATCGCCATCATAATCATAATCTCAAGATTTCCACAGCCCCAAAAATAGGTAGGGTCAGAATCGGTTCCGGGCCAAGATCTAGAAGGTCGAGGCAGGCAGACATATACTGTCATTTCTGAACAATCGATTCATTGAATAATCTCTTATCATTTGGAAAATCCATAACCGATTTCCCAGATTGCGCAATGTTGATAACTAACTATAAAATCCATCGCTTTGATGTTCCCATCTTAAGAAATTGGTAGCGTTGACATATTGACCAACTGAACGTAGGAGATAGGCTCTACGCGTTTTGATTAGTATAGTTTGATGCAGGCAAACATGCACTCACGAGATTTTGTCATAGTTGACAAACCTGTTTGGTTTATCCTTTTAATAACAGGTAATTTTTTCAAAATTTTTTCCAATTTCATTATAATTTTCTTGATTCCAGCTGAAGTCAGCACACCACCTTCAAGGTTCATCTGTCCCTATTGTGTGCAATTGGCTTCGTCCACGAAGAATAGTTTGGCTCCTAATGCTTTCGCATAGTTAGATGTGTACCCAGGATTGGATCTTGTTTGAACCTATCGAGCACTGTGTACCTTTCAAGTTTATTAACCAGCCGAAAGTAAGTTGCCCGGATTCACTGTTCACGGATGCCCAAGGCAGCTTAAGGGCACTGTTACTATTGGACGTCATGCGCGAGAATTATGCGATTTTGCTAAGAAACTGTGTGAACATTCTGAAATTTCACAATATAATTCTACCATTCCAGGAAATCAATGTGAATGACTTTGGTTCACAAGATGGAGGTAGTGGACGCAGCCATATACATCGACAGTTAGACAGCAGCAAGTGGATTCAGGGAACAGGTCCTGCATGGTCTCCCTGGGTAAGAATAGTTGACTACTGCCCACTGAGCTTAATGCAAGCTCCATATCTATTAGAACCCGGAGTCAGTCGCTAAGCAGTAAGCGACTGACTTGATGAGTTAGCGACTGACTTAGCGACTCAGTCGACTAAGTCGCATGCTTATCGACTGAATAAGTCGGTTAGAATTATCGACTGACTTAGCGACTTCCTATCGACTTCTCACGTAATCTGATATGTTCATTGGACATACCTGATTATCTAACAATAAAATGCATTTTACCACGTACTGTACTGAGCATGCCATCATTTTCGTGGGCATTAGATGGGACCCATATGAACTCTATACGGGTCCAATATGGGAATATTATTATTATTATTAATATTCTGTTTTGAAAAACCAAAAGCAAAGCGTACATTGGTGAACAAGTGTAGAAAAAACATAAAACATAGAAGTACGTGTCATAAGAAGATAATAATACATTATTTGAAAGAATGGATGTAAATTTTTAAAAAATTATTACTAATAGCACTAAATCAAAAGCATCATATTAACCCTCGAGTGCCCAAGCTATTTTTTGGTACAGGAATGCCCAACTGGGGGGGTCCGACCGGACCCCAATGTTTTCATTGTGATATCTGGAGAACGGATTGGAATATTTTAACGGAATTTGGCTTGTTATTATCCAAATTCAATTTGCAATCGACTGATATATGGTATTTCACAATAACATGCGTTAAAAAATGTATTTCTGGGCTGGTAAACCCCATGTGCCAGTATGACCATCAGCCGCATATCTTGGGGTGTCCTTGGTATATGCTATGGTTGTGGGCTACATGGTGGTAGATTAATCACGCAAAATATATCATTCGAAGTCCAATTGAAGGCTTTAGGATGTCCTAAAACCATTTTTACAATTTCATAGCCGTTCTAAAGTTATCCGTGGAAAAGCGGGTCTGGGGTCCGGTCGGACCCCCTTGGGCATTGGAGAGTTAATAGAGAAATTTTAAACTATAACTATTATCTAAAATAGGTAGCAGGTTTACAAATTAAACAACATCAAAAAGCATCCTAATAAGCAGATTGTCGGTATGGGGTAATGTAAGTTAATGGCCTACTATTTTAATTGGAGGCAATATACCATGAAGGACATGACCATTAAAGCTTCATATGGGCTCCTCATGTGCGCATGCCCAATGAATGTGAAAATTAATGCTAATGTGAATTTGTAACGCATTTGAGTGTTTATAAAAGGAATAAAGCATACAACTAAGTTCAAGTCAGTGATATTTCAGTTTTTAAAATAATTACAGTTTCAGTTTTAAATCAGCTTTTGGTTCGTAATTTCTATATAATTTCAAGGTTCAGTTCCGAAATAATTTCAGTTTTTATTACAGTTTCAATTCTGAAATAATTTATGTGTTCGTTTCAGTTACTGGAAAATTTCAGTTTCAGGTTTCTACATAGATATCATTTGCATTGATAGACAACAACTTGGACGTACAATTGATTATATGTTGTCAGCTGTTAAGTAGACAGTAGAAGCACTGTTCTGTCATTGTTAACTTGGAAACCGCGATGACAACAACAAGCAAAATATTAAGTGAACGAAGTCGATAGCAGGCGATAGCTTAGCAACTGGTTTCGACTTGAGGGCTTAACGACGGCGGCTACGGCGGCGGATGGCGGCGGCGGTGGGGACTAATATTTATAAGTTATGTGTTGTCGATACACGGTTACAATTGCGAGAGTTGAACTACCACAGAGACACCAAATAAGAACCTAGTAGAATTGACGCATTGTCTATTGCCTCAAATTAAATTCACAAGATATCCGAACAATGTTTGTCCATCAGTTTGACCCGCATTTTTCTTCATCTCATTCTGCGACTCCAGCGATACGCGGCTTACCCTCGAAAGTTTATCTATCTCTTGAAACATCTGTCTGTATATTTGTGTTAAGATCTATGTCTATCTTTATGTCTGTCTGTCTAACTGTCTGTCTGTATGTATACATGCGTGGCTATCTGTCTACCTTTGTGTATCTCTGTTTATCTATCTATCTGTCTGTCTGTCTGTCTGTCTGTCTGTCTATCTGTCTGTCTCTCTCTCTCTCTCTCTCTCTCTCTCTCTCTCTCTCTCTCTATATATATATATATATATATATATATATATATATATATATATATATATATATATATATATATATATATATATATATATATATATATATATTCAATTCAATTCAATATGTTTTATTGCAGCCAAAACAAAACAACAGAAACAACAGAGAAGAAACCCAGTTAACAGGCGATAGCGCATTGGATAACATCTGGCGTAGAGTGCGAGAGGTACAGAGATCGAGTCCCATAGGCGGACATGCTTTGTAGGCTGCAAATTGCGCCGTGTATTGCAGGCTGTCTGTTCTGTTTGTAGTTAAGGTTTATCGCTTAACATGTACATGTACAGCGCAGTGCGTTTGCAGGCGCTTAATTAAAGAATAAATATTATTATTATTATATTATTACAATAATATTATTTAATTGCTAACATTTTCCGCGCTGTTATACTCAGGAATGAGAACAAATGTCGCTGGAAGCAAAGGGTGTCCCCGAAGGGATAGAAATCCCGCTGTTAGGGACACCCGTACAAATCAATTACCAACATTGACAATGGCTACTCGAATACTGCTCCCTCCTGTGATTCCTAATCGGGTCTGGCCTAAGCTTGATCTATTGTAAACAATCAGGAGGGAGAACCTAACATAATGTTCTGACTTAACTATCCTTAACTAAGAAAGCTTAACTAAGTGGCTCTGGGCCCGGGCCCCGGTGTGGTCGTCAGGTCACAGATACCACAGTTAGGGGTGGTAACTTCATTCTAAGCAGTAGCGGGATATCCAGATTCTGTTAGGAATGTCCGTATTCGTTTTTTGAAGTCTAGTCGATTCCTAGCAAGTCTTATGTCTAAGGGTATGGATTTCCAGATTTGGGCCCAGATGATTTAATGCTGAACAGTCTTGTATTGGTTCGTGCTTTAGAAGTTCGATATAGTGTAGCTCCCCTCGTGTTATGTTCATGTAGGCCTACTAGTGATCCGCGGGTGAAGTAGCCTGCGAAGGACCTAGGTAATAAATTGTGCTCGTATCGATAAATAAGGTCCGCAATTTGGAAGATCTTGATTTGTTTTAGGTCCAATAATTTCAGTTGCCTAAAAATGGGGGTAGCATGGGTATATCTCCGGGATCCCTCAATCATTCTAACTGCCTTTTTTGTAAGACTATTAATTTATACAGTCGGGAGTCGTAGTTTGAGGTCCAGACTAAATTGCAATAAGTTAAGTAGGCCTAAGGGAAAATTTATCGAATAATATAGGTTAAGCCTAACTTCTTTGGGTAGCAGATGTGCAACTCTAGATATTATTCCTATATTTTTCGCAATTTTTGAGGAGATATAATTAATGTATATATATATATATATATATATTATATATATATATATCTATCTATCTATCTATCTATCTATCTATCTATCTATCTATCTATCTATCTATCTATCTATCTATCTATCTATCTATATGTCTGTCTGTCTGTTTGTCTCTCCGTATGTATATACGTTTATCTGTCTATCTTTCAATCTCTCTGTCTACCTGTCTGTCTATCGATCTATATATCCAGCTGTCCATTCGTCTATCTATATGTCTTGTTGGCACACGATAACACCACCATGAAATGAAATGCATTCCCTCAAACCTGGTCGAATACGCGGCGTCCGAATAATACTAGAGCCACCTGAAGCGCAGACTGAGCCTGTCAGGAAGATGAGGACCACCGTATATATGGCTGAAATGAACAAGTCACCTAAGGATATGAAAAGATATCGCAGACGAAATGGGTCCACACGTGCCTGAAGTCACTATCTCTTATTATTCTATTATTTTATTATATCTATTATTCAACAGTAATTTCACTGGTTCTGGTCGGGAGCGTCACTGATTTTTTTTTCTGGCAGTGGCGCTTAATAAATAAATGTCAGATTACAAATACGATTATAACTTAGACTAGAGTCGTTTATTAGGATCAGAAAACCTTGAAATTCGTTTTTCTAGCAGCATGATTGAAGGTCAGGGACATGGCATCTGCGCGTCCAATTGTTGGCACGGCTACGGTCATCTAAGTTTGCTTCAGGGAAAGTTATAATACTCAAATTCTTAATGCATATTGTCTTTAACACTGTGTCAGACTGCTATTTCGATTAAATAACTGAAATAGAAAATTAACTCCACTTTTTTTTAATGAATTGGGATTTGCAGGGATAACCGGAATGATTACTCAAGGACCGTCAAACACTGTGGCAGAGATTGGAAATCAAGTAAAACTTAACTGCACTGCTGATGCACCGGTGGACTATTGGGTTCTCTCGAAGAACGGAAGTGCGAATGGCGAGTTGACAATCGTTGATCCAGGCTGTACAACAGTCAACGCTCCATTTGCTGATCATTACGCAGTGGAATCGTTAGGAGGCGGAACAACATGTAACCTAATCGCTTTCGACATAACCATGGGACAAGCTGGAGTCTACAAAATGTACACAAGAAGCAGGAACTTTAGCCTCCCTTCTAACAGTAATAGGTATAAAGCATTATATAATTGTAGCCTTTTTGTATTTTTCACCAAACTTTGTGAGAACGTCATGATACCAGTAGCCTATAAGAAAAACTTGAGATTTGACGCTGCTTACAGTCAAAGCCGTAGCTGGGGGGGGGTGTTTTTGGTGTTTAAACACCCCCGAAATTAAATAATGTAAAAATAAAATAATGTATTTACTCACTCCAAATCCCTCGGTCGGTCGACTCGGTTGCTTGTCGGCTTGCTCAAGGACGAGAAAACACCCGCCGAAACGGAAAACACCCCCCGAAACAAAATCCTGGCTACGGCCTTGCTTACAGCTTTGGCATATAACAGCCAACGGCCAAACGCTTTGGATGGTCTTCAGCAGTGTCGTGCTTTGACATCTCTAATGGAATTTTTTTTAAATCACTCAGCAGTTGTTGTTGAAAAGTCAGTGCTAAAAATTGCTTGGAATGGATGTTCCGATGAGTTTCGTAAGTTCACTTAGTTGGTTCCGGTTTGGCTCATTTTGAAACTATCATTTATCAACGTTATTTGCGAATTAAATATACGGATTTAAAAATGGATAATACCCACGGCATGAGTTTATGATTAACCCTCAGGCTACCAAGGTTTTTTTGGAACATCGGCTACCAAGGGGGGTGGTTACCACCCCCGGAATTTCGTGTTTGGTTTCAAATATCATATCATGTAATACATCATTTGATTTATCATTCATTTCTGAAAAGAATGGTATATTTAGTTGTAAAATATATGAATGCATCTCGAAATTATATAGTTTTTAACAAAGGCACCGGTCCATTTAACGATATCTGATATTATCCCACACAATTTGTACTATTTGGATTAAAAAAATATAAATGATGTGGGTTTTGAAAATGAACTATGTATCCAAGAATATTCTAAATATAATGAGACTTAATTTTCAACAATACAAACTATTCCAAAGTTTGTTTTAGTTACAGGCAAAACCTAAAGGCGTGCAGCTATATCAACATGAAACAAGAAATTATGTAATTTTTCCCAGCAGTCAAATACGTCAGTGGTCCTTGCAGTTATTGCAAGTTACTTTTATTGTTTTGTGCGAATGCTTCCTGCAAACCGGCTTCTTGAACACTTCACAGCACTGCTTTACTCTGTTAGCATTCTGCTTTGACTGTTTATAGCCCTTCCCCATATCCAACCATATCGGTTTACGTTGTGATGTTGCATCAGTGATTTTCACACTGATAAAGCGTATTATTATTTATTATGATCACTTCCGGTTATCAAAAGACAAATAGCTAAGCAAGCAAATATAGCCCTACATTCCCTCTAAAGAATGGCATAGTTGTTTCTCTTCCAGGAAGAATAATGAATACCTTTATAGTCGACAACAGCTAACAGCTGACGAGAGAAATTCCTGATTCCATAGGTGGTACCTAGGCTATATCGGGTATAACTTTTTTATGGCGTGGGATATCATCACGACTTTTACCTCAAAATGTGTGCAAATGGACCCCCTACAGCTACCTAAAATGTCAAAATTATATTCCATGTGCTAAAAAACAATTTTGCAGAAAAACCTAGGGTGGTAACCACCCCCCCCCTTGGTAGCCCGAGGGTTAAATGGGTCGATTTAGACTAGGTTTACAGAAAAGAATTGATGTATAAACCTAAGCTATTTCGATTGATAGGCCTATGTGTACTTAAGCTGATTGCCCAGATCCTACACTGTATGGAAATGTACAATTTCAACGTTATGTTTATTAATGTAACCGTTCACAACTCACAACCGTTCACAATTCACAACTCCTTTGTTCGTAATCGAACAAAGGAGTCGTGAATTCTTTATCTTTTGATTCACTTCCAGTTATTACAGTTAATAGTATTGCAAAAGTGGAGGAGAAACAAAGCGTCACAACTGAATATACTTTTAAACATAACGCATCTGTTACATCGTGGTGCTAATGCATGTATAGGCCTACATAACCTATTGCTATTGTGTAGTGCGCAAAATGATCGAAGGTCTGAGTAATTGTTTTAGAAAGGTATCCAACTACGCAATACAACACTACAGATAATGTAGTAGTGGAAGATGAAAATGTCGTCATCACATGTTCTTCAAACTACAACGGATCTATGGCACCAGCTCCTACCCTACGACCGTACTTCTATTGGACGGATTCGAATCGACAAAATGTTTCTAGTAGCTCCGTTTCAACAACAGGGAACACGGCTGTTTCTCAATTAACAGTCACAGCTGTTCGACAAGAAGATATTACATCGTCTATAATCTATATCTATCTATCTATCTATCTATCTCTATCTATAATGAATTTCTATAGCGCCCCTTCAAGAAATCTACTCAGTGGCGCTCCCGACCCAGGCCCGGTCAAAAAGAAAGGTCTTAAGAAGGCCATAGAAAGTACCTGAGAGGTCTCTAGGGAGAGAGCGAAGGGAGAGAGGGAGGTCGTTCCAAGCGGTAGGACCCACCACGGAGAATACATCGTATACATGTCATGTCTATTTACAACTGATCCCATCAATCAATCCGGGTTACGCTAATAACACTCCTTCTGTGAAGAGTAGCGCACGTTCCCGACTATTGACGTGCTCTGTAAGTAAAGTGCTTTGCTATTTATTTAAGAAGAGGTTCCTGAGTGTTATTCACACACATGGGGTCCGCAGGAATTTTTCCAGGGGGCAACATTTTTTTAGTTGGGC
Organism: Allolobophora icterica; assembly: GCA_963556255.1. Taxonomy (NCBI): domain Eukaryota; kingdom Metazoa; phylum Annelida; class Clitellata; order Crassiclitellata; family Lumbricidae; genus Allolobophora; species Allolobophora icterica. The sequence goes on along the minus strand of OY744613.1, from coordinate 47,237,100 downwards.
AAAATTTTTTCCAAGGGGAAATGACATTTTTGCATGGAAAAGCTATTCACGAACCCAGAAAACGTGACAACTTTCAAAATCCAGAGGGCAAAATAATGCCCCCTTGGACGCCCATGTTCAAACACAAGAAGGTAAAAAAAATTATTTCATGGTAACGCAGTTCACAGTCTGCAATAAATGCGTAAACTTCAGCATTCCGTTGACAGGTCCTGTCAACGGAATGCTGAAGTTTACGCATTTATTTCAGACTGTGAACTGCGTCATACTGAGAACAGCATGCTCTGGGATGGGTAAAGTCTTGGGTAAAGTTATGCAGGCGGTTGGACGAGTGTGGGTACCTACAAACGTGTTGGGATTGAACCTGGCCCCTACCACCAACCCTTGCTCTAAGCTAGGGATTGATGGTTTAAATACTGACATGCAATATCCCCTGATGTATATTTCTAATCTTAGGGACACTATAATATATCTTTCTGATTTTATGAATGTTGCCGGCCCAGTCTTACAGGTATTCACTGGTTTACTACTTCCTGGGCACCAAGGAGGGAGCTGGCAGTTCCAAATCATTGTAATTTTGGGCATGGATGGAGGGGCGAGTTTGGAAACTGAAATGGGTAATGTTCGGGGTGTTTCATTGATGATATTACCTGGATAATGGCTGTATTACAATCTAAATGTTTTACTTTTTCTTGCTATATTTGCACGAGGAGTTTGAAGAGTCACCCCAATGCGTATCTCTCTTGTTTGTTGTGTAGGAGGAGGTCTCACTTGAATTGTATTGCTCCAGGCATTAGTCAAGAGGACTTTTATTGTAGTCCATGTCTGCAGGATACTTCCCCTACAACCATTTCAGAGATGATGTTGAATTTAATATGGCGGTACAAGGTTTACCTTATCTTCCTAACTTTGATTATTTCAGGATTCAAAGTGCCACGTATGCTCTAAACAGAAAGCCCCAATGGGTGGGACATGATCTGGATGTAGATGAATTTTACTATGACCAGTTGTCTACGCTACATGTTCAGTATCTTGATGCAACACGGCTCAGTGAGAGTTTAGCTACTAGGGACATGGACCTCTCACTGCTTCACATAAATGCCCGAAGTATTAGGAAAAATTCTAACGTAATTAACATTGAACTAGCCCAACTAGGACATAAATTTTCCCTTATTGCCATCTCCGAGACTTGGACAACGGACAATGACCAGAACACGGTATTTATCCCAGGGTACACTATGCTCCTTAATTCGCGATCTCATGGTAGGGGAGGTGGAGTTGGCTTATTTTTGAATCAGACAGCTATACCTTCCTACACATTGAAATGTTATCTTACTGATGACCACCTTATGGACACCTTGTTTATCCAGATTGGTGGTGTGGGTAAATCTATAATTGTTGGAGTTGTGTATAAGCCCCCTAATGTGGACCTCTCAGCTTTTAATATCGCCTTTGGTAACCTATTAACCAGTTTGCACTCTGAAAGGAAACCCTGTTATTTACTAGGAGACTTCAATATAAATCTCCTGAAAGTTGACAACCACCGTGAAACTGAAAACTTCCTCAACGTACTCTACGCCCATGGATTTTATCCATTAAATTATTGATAAGCCTACTCGTATTACTCCGGATAGCGCGACTTTAATAGATAACATTCTGACAAATGTCCACCCCTCAAGCATCAAGAGCGCCTCTATCTGGATTACAGACATCTCTGACCACTTGCCAGTCTGCTGTTCGACTTATGTCGCGCTTAATAAGCCAAAATCTGTGAAAAAACTATTACACTTTAAAAGAATAGTTACTGATGACTCACTACCGAAATTTAAACAAAAACTGGCACAGGTAGAATGGGACATGTCAGGGAGCATTGAGGCTAATACATCCTTTTAAGATTTCTTAAGCAAGTTTACTCAATGTTATAATCTTAGCTTCCCTCTCAAAAGGATAGGGGGTAGATCGAACGTAGCTGACGACCTACCATGGTTGACCTTTGCCCTGAAGAAATCCATTAAAAAGAAAAACTTAATGTATAAAGAATGTTTAAAAGGGAAAAATGGTAATAATAAGATCCTCTTTAATAAATATAAAACTTACCGGAATAAGCTTACGTCATTGTTGAGGGCAGCAGAGAAAGGATATTATGCGAACAAACTTCAAATTCATAGAAATAATTTACATAAAGTTTGGCAAACCATTAACACAATCATTGGTAAAAGTGGGTTTACTCCAATGATAACTGAAATTGACCACGGTGGGTGTAGGGTCACCGACACTAAACTTATAGTGGAGAACTTTAACAATTACTTCAGTGGCATAGGCCCTAGGTTGGCCCAGTCCATTGCACCAGTTAAGAATAAACCAAAAGATTATCTTAAAACTAGAACTCTGCAATCTATTTTCTTTGCTCCAGTTACACCTCCTGAAATTATTGACTGCATTGCCCTAATGAATAACTCTCATAGTAGAGGCTATGATGAAGTCTCCACTGTGATTTTAAAACAGTGCTCCTTTGAAGTCTCTTCTGTTTTAGCAAATGTATTTAACCAGTCCTTAACGCAAGGAGTTTTTCCTGACCAGCTCAAAATAGCAAAGCTCATTCCAATTTTTAAATCAGGGGATAAATCCAAGATGTCTAATTATCGTCCTATATCAATCCTCTCCCCTTTCGCCAAATTATTGGAAAAAATTGTCCATACTAGGCTTAGTACTTTTGTGGAGCATAACAATCTGCTGGCTTATACCCAATATGGGTTTAGGAAGAATTTATCTACAGAGTTGGCCATACTTGATCTTACTAACCAAATCAGTAAGTCCTTAGATGATCAGGAAACTACAATTGGAATATTCCTGGACTTATCAAAGGCCTTTGATACTGTGAATCATGTAATACTATTGGATAAACTTGAACATTATGGAATACGGGGTATCCCGCATAATTGGTTTATGAGCTACCTTTCAAATCGATTTCAATATGTTGCCCTCAACAATACTTGTTCATCTTTTTTACCAATAAAATGTGGTGTCCCTCAGGGGTCAGTCCTTGGTCCCCTTTTATTCCTTCTGTATGTAAACGATATTCAATCAGTGACTGACTTGAGCTTGATTATGTTTGCAGATGACACGAACATCTTTACTACTGGTTACTGTCCTATTCGGTTAGCGGCATCATTAAATGATAAACTGAAAAGCATAAGCCACTGGTTCTCAGCAAACCTTGTTTCTCTGAACTTAAAAAAGACATGTTTTATGATATTCGCTAAAAACAAGTTTTTGGACACTGATATTAATATTAGTATAAATGGAGTCTCATTGTCACGGGTACATGAAATTAAATTTCTCGGTGTGGTATTAACTGATGACCTTAAATGGAGGAAGCATGTTGATATGGTAGTGAATAAATTATCTAAAACAGTGGGTATACTCCGTAGGGTTAGCCGTATTCTTGACGTAGATACACTTAAGCTACTATACCACACTCTTTTTGAACCATACATGACATACTGCTGCTCTATCTGGTCGTTGCCACATAGAAACGGCAATCTAGACCGTATATTGAAGAACCAGAAGGCTGCGGTTAGAATTATTACCCACTCTCCTTATTTATCTCACTCCAACCCCCTATTCTGCACTTTAGGCATAATAAAAATTTATGACTTGTCTCATTTATCTAAACTTATACTTATGTTCAAGTTTGTACATAATATGTTACCCAAAAAATTTTCCAATTACTTTACCACAGTTGACCAAACCCACACTCACAACACGCGGTGCTCAACCAACTTTGCTGTTCCTTATGCACGCACAGTAAGCAGAGCGGGCAACATCCAAGTTCTGGGTCCTCATTTGTGGAATTCTTTACCGGTTAAACTTAAAGAAGAGAAATTTCTTTCTGCGTTTAAAAGTGAACTAAAAATAGGTTACTTATTAAAATATAATGAAATATAACCTTGTTGGAAATTGAGGGTCTTTCCCTAATGAATGTTTTTTTGTTTTTATTAGGATCTCTATTTGCCCTAGTTATAGTAACATTATTATTAATGGACCTCTCTTTTGTTCTATTTTCTTTTCTTTCCTCTTGTGTTACTTCTATATTATATTATATTATCTCATTTTTCATTTTTTTCATTTTTCATATTCATTTTGCATAATGTGTCATGTTTTGTCATATTTTGTCAGAATTTTCTTTTCATCATAAAATTGCCTTTGTTTGTATACTTTGGTTCTGATTACTCTGTTTCTTGACTTTGATAATTATTTGACTAAGGTATACTGTCAAAAACTGTTTAGATCTGTGTGACACTCTAAACGTTGACTGAAATGTGAATCATGTACTAGGGGCCAGGGTGGTATAAGCTTTTAGCTTTTTCCTGGCTTCCTGTTGCGCAGTGATTGATATGTTATTTTCATGACTTGTATTTTGTTTTTCTGGACGCAATAAACAATAAACAATAAACAATAAACAATCTCTTATCCTGGACTATAATTAGGAACAGCTTTAAACAAACGTGCAAAGTTTTGCATTTCCAATTCAACATTACGAAGACTGTAAATTAAAGAGAGGAAAGAATACAAATAATTTGGCTGCTTACAAATGCCTGTAATGCCAGAGGCGGCGCTACACCAGGGCGCGCCAGGGCAAATGCCCTGGTAAAAAGCCTTTGCCCTGGTCGATGCCCTGCCATAATTTTTGCCCTGTTCAGAAATTGTTCGGGCATATTTGTTATATACTGAGATATAAATTCACTTAATTCACTTAAATGTTAAACTTGCTTTACAAATGTCAAAAAGCGTTCAGCTTTCGGGGGCTTCGTCCACCTGACCTCCTAACTATAGACAACTATAATAGTGAGCGCAGGAGGGCGATATATGGCAAGCGCGGTAGCGCGATCGTATATGGTCACCAGTTACGTTCGCGCTACCGCGCTCTCCATAAATCTCCCTCTGCACTGGTTACTTGTATAACTGCCCTGGCTATGCCCTGGTTACAAAAAGTGTCTGGCGCCGCCACTGTGTAATGCGCTGAGCTCTGAACATGTTCGTTATGTCAAATGTCATCTCTGAATGGAAACCTGGTGACTGGAATCTACGTGTGTGTGGCAGCACACACTTAGGGACGTTTTCCCACATTTATGCACACAACTGTAAGAAATGTCCAAATATAAAAAATGTCAAAATGTCGGGAAAATGTTGACAATTTTAAAATGCAAAAACAACAAGAAATTTCAAAAAATACGGAAAATATCTAAATGTAAAATATATTACAGCATTAAACAATAAAATTGTAATAAGCGACAGAGTGCCACAGCTTGTCAACAATATCGGATGCGGAAGATGTGTTTTCTGTTGATTCCCAGTAACAACTTGAATTTGGTCGCTGAAATTGAAAAATCCAAAAAATAGAAAGATACGTAATGTTTACTGATTGAAGCATACGGAAAATCGGGGAAGACTATAAAATTACGCTCTATTCTGTATGGTCAATTAAATTGTAACGCTATGTTCACCTCGGACAAACATAAGATCTTTGCACTAGATGCACACGGTTTTCTGCGGCGACTCTATGGCATTATATTTGCAAGGAGTCAATGAAATGAGATCATTCACCCCGCTATTTGATTACATTAACTAATGAACGTGTTCTTCTAAAAAAATGTTAACATCATTTGCGTTAGCGTTGGAACCGTATCCTTGGAATAAAGTTCTCACAGTACTATTTGGAAATTCATAGTCGTGAGGTCTTAGTCTAAGATGATAAGTTCTTTTGATCTTTGGGGAACAGCCTACCGATAATTAATTAGATTACATTATTTAAATGAGCTATTTAGATTTCCTGAAACATATTTTACTCGTTAACTCTTTTCATGAAGCCAAGTCGCCTGATTCTATTATAGCGACGTCGTTAGCTTTGGCATTAAAATTCAACTGTTGCGACTGTCAGTTACTCAAATTTCAAAAGCCTTGAATGGGAGCTAACATTTGAAAATGAAGTATTTGTCTTTCTTGCAGACCGCCCTCTCATCCATGGTACGAAAAGCTTTTCACAATTTATAGAGATTGGTGGAACTGTTTGTGAAGTCAGGGTCGTGAGTTGCGTTACATTTGGAAATCCTCCACCAAGTTTCCAATGGTTTGATACCAAAGAGAACGTCAGCATAAGTAACCGTACATATTTTAACCTGCCAGAAATTAATAGGACTTACACATGCGTAGCATCCAATACGATTCGAAATGAGGTGTATCACGACTCTTATTCTTATACTCCAGAAAGTGCAAGCATCATACAAGACTGCAGTAAGATTATTTCACAATTCTTATAGCTGTTAGGGGCCTATATTGTGATTTGTTTATCATCAGGCGAATCATAATGAAGACTACATTTGTATTAGTGTCATCTTGTAGTTATCCAAGCTCAACAGTTGAGCAATTGGAATAAAGACAGAGGTTGCTCACTTATATCTATCTATCTATCTATCTATCTATCTATCTATCTATCTATCTATCTATCTATCTATCTATCTATCTATCTATCTATCTATCTATCTATCTATCTATCTATCTATCTATCTATCTATCTATCTATCTATCCATCCATCCATCCATCCATCCATCTATCTATCTATCTATCTATCTATCTATCTATCTATCTATCTATCTATCTATCTATCTATCTATCTATAAGTTAGGAAAGTGTTATCAAACGAAAAGAAATTTTACAGAGGTTGCTCACTTATATCTATCTATCTATCTATCTATCTATCTATATATCTATATATCTATCTATCTATCTATCTATCTATCTATCTATCTATCTATCTATCTATCTATCTATCTATCTATCTATCTGTCTATCTGTCTGTCTGTCTGTCTGTCTGTCTGTCTGCCTGTCTGTCTGTCTGTCAGTCTGTCTGTCTGTCTGTCTGTCTGTCTGTCTGTCTGTCTGTCTGTCTGTCTGTCTGCCTGTCTGTCTGTCAGTCTGTCTCTCTGTCTGTCTGTCTGTCTGTCTAACTATCTGTCTATCTATCTGTCTGTCTGTCTGTCTGTCCATCCGTTCGTCTGTCTGTCTATTCATCTATCTATCTATCTATCTATCTATCTATCTATCTATCTATCTATCTATCTATCTATCTATCTATCTATCTATCTATCTATCTATCTATCTATCTATCTATCTATCTATCTATCTATCTATCTATCTATCTATCTATCTATCTATCTATCCACTTATATCTATCTATCTATCTATCTATCTATCTATCTATCTATCTATCTATCTATCTATCTATCGATCGATCTATCTATCTATCTATCTATCTATCTATCTATCTATCTATCCATCTATCCATCTATCCATCTATCCATCTATCCATCTTCCATCCATCCATCCATCCATCCATCCATCCATCCATCCATCCATCCATCGATCTATCTATCCATCTATCTATCTATCTAAGTCGTCATCCATCTATTCAGTTATCTACACACACACACACACACACACACACACACACACACACACACACACACACACACACACACACACACACACACACACACACACACACACACATATATATATATATATCTAATATATGTATATCGACCTATCTGTCTATCCATCCACATATCTTTCTACCTGTCTGTCTGACTGTCTATCTACTTGTGTACTCACTCGTCATCCATCTATGCAGTTATCTATTTTATCAGTGAAATCACAGTACAATGTAGTCTTTGTTAAAAATTATTTTTAAGGGTTTCCTCGCCGCGAATCTACATGGATTTCTGTCACACCTGTCGAAGCGTGTGATAACAGAACTTGTGCCTGTGTCAGCGGGTATGACGGATTGACTTTCACGTGCAATGCAGATAGTTACCCAAGTTCAGTGTACCAATGGATCGGAGCTGATAACAGTGTAGGCCCCTAATTGACTCTCAAGTCTACGAAAATGTTCAAACCAATGGCCTATATCGCTGCACTGCGTACTTTGACCGAGCTTCGTCAAATTACACAGGAAATGCAATTTTTCCAAACGGAACCAGTGAGAAAAATGTCACAAAGTGCTGTAAGTTTTAACCATATCTCGATTCTAAAACGAATTTTGAACATTTAATTTTTAATTTTATCCAAATCATTTTAAAATTCAATTGTTAAGTTGAGATTACCCCTTACATAGCTACGAACGCTCAATGGGTATTGGTCTACCAGTCATTCAGTATTTCATATACTTATACAGTTTGCACAGAAGCGTTTAAAGTCCTGCGAAGTGAAACGATAACTGTTTTAGAGGTACGTTACATAATTTTATATTGATATCTGGAAAGTATTTAGAAAGGTAATATCATGTATTATCAGATATAATTTTGAAATTTCCTTGTATGGATATTACGCTGAAGTGTATGGAGGTTCCCTGTTCTGCAGTGTCTTAATGCAAGGATGTTAGCTTCTAACAAACAAACAAAACACCGATTCACCAGTGACCATTACCGTTGAATAATGAAATTATTTCACTAAATAAGTAAAGTCTTGAAAATAATATTCGTCTAAACTTCTGTCTGAGTTCGGTAGTTTGGAATGACGGAAACAAGTAAGTAAGAGTTTCGCTGTTTTACCGATTTTTAATGCGATTCATTGAAAGTGTCGCTGGTTTTGGAAGGTAATGCCACTGAGAAGTGCATTCACATTCATTTTTTCAGTTTCAATTTTTATTCGGTAACCAAAGTAAGACAGGGCACAATTCCCACCAAATTGGCACAGATACTTGAAGGTAACGCAAGAGACCCAAAGGTGCAGACGGTCCCGCTAGCCAGGGTCACCTGAGAACAGTGTTGTAGGCATGATGCATGGCGGCCAACTGTTAATAAAGAAATCGAGCGATGATTAGCTTAATTATCAAATAAACAATAATAAAACAAAATGCACAATTGCAGCAAATGCACATTCCCTGCAACTCTATGCTAAAATAACTAATGGAAGTTACAAATGCGTGAGTTCATCGCTAGATAACACAGTAATATTATTTTACATAATCCGTATCCGTATCCGTATATAGGCCTATATATATATATATATATATGTATATATATATATATATATATATATATATATATATATATTTAATATGCGTTATTATGTCAATAGCAGGATAAGATTACGGTTACAGATAGATTACTGACCACAGTGACTGATTATATCTCATCGGAATTAATAGGACTGGAAGTAAAATGAAAATCGTGACTGTGCACGATGACATATACACCTAGAAAATTTACAAGAGTAAAGTACATTGTTGACTACTTCTATTAACTTAGATTTAATTTTTTTAGCATTTTGTCGTGGATTTTTGACACACTGTATGTACTGCAGATCGCCCTTCCACTCCTGCAATACCAAATACACATGACGTTAAAACGAATAATGGTGTGCCCTGTGATATCAGTGTCTTAGCACGTTGTACGGGAAATATTGCCCCAATCATAGGCCTACGTAGGCCTATGATTCGGCGGAGAACGTCATCTGACCACGTTACTGGCCTCGCGCTCTAAACATTCGGCCACCGTGCTACACCGATGCTCGATTTTTAGCATTTATATCCAAGTCCAGCAGTTCGAGCTAGAATTGCTAACCATACGCAACAATTTATTAGTTGCCCTTTGGCACATAGCAAAAAGCCACCATAATGAAAGATTATGGATGTGTTGAACTCCGTGAATTTCTTGATAAATATAAATTGTTTTCTTTTGTTAAAATACATGGTGATTTTCACTTTGTGTCTTTTTAGTATGACGCACAAGTTGATCAAAAGAAAAACTGCACATCATTACGAATTACCTATGCAATAGAAGCACTCTATTAGCATACTGAAATCAACTCTGGTATAATTTGCAAGAAATCATTTATGCAATTCATCGCTGAAATGCAGAAGAAAGTTATTTTGATGCATTTGAAACTCACAATAACCAATTAAACCCTAGCCAACTCAGCAATAAAACGAGCACAGATTTGAGGCGAGTAATCGATCGCTGTCCTTGGTCGCTCGCCTAGCGAAGGTCCGGTCCCGGCGAGCAATAAACCGCTCGCCTAGCCGAAGGTGTCGCACCGTCGCAAGTCGCTCGATGAGTTTGAATAGACGAATCTGGAGCCAGACCATTACATTTTTACCTAATTTACGTTATTTAAATTTACCTAAGCCTACTTGCGGCAGCGATAGGCTGCGGTGAATGCGTGCCGTGGCCCTTGTCCTAATGACTGCTGAATGATCACTCCAATTTAGTGCAATATGATTGGCCACGACAAAACTGGCGACACCTCACGCCGCGTGACATAATTTGTAACGTCACTAATTTCGGAAATTATTTTGGACAACAATGGCGGCGAAGGTGATGAAGTCGAATAATATTGTACAGTTGAGCACGTATACATCTGTCATGAAAATTAGGCGACTCGTTGGATGTCGATGTAGTCGAGATAGAAAATTGTCGGGCTGTAAACAAAAATTTACTGGATGTCCTGCAGAAAACGCGCAGACAAAATTCGGCTGGACTTCCGGTTGAAAGGTCATGCCAAAAGTGAGTGTTCAAAGTATGTCGTAGGCTCACCCATCGTTGCCTACTCAGCCGTCACACGTCATTTTTCGTACATGGTAGTGGCACTTAATGATAACAATTAAATTGCATGACAACGACCCTAAGGGTCTGCTGCTTTACTCCATACGATACACAAAGTACGCTGTACACAAAAGCTCCCGAGGTCGACCGCGTATCGCTCGCCGAATCAACACAGCGCGATCGATTTTCAAACCGCCTACTATTTACAAATGAGACGCTCTGATTACAGAAACTATAAACTTTTTACAGGCTAAGACGCAGCGGAAAAGTTGATTTCATCTGCCTTCATGATATTCTCATCTTCTTCTTAGTCTAACAGTAGGCCTACGCCTCCATTTCGTGTGTGACTGCTACAATAAAACTGAGATACCCTAATTTACTAGCTAGGAACGGTGCAGTTATTTCACATCTGGGGTTAAGTAGCTTACTAACAACACCGAAACCTGGAAATAAATTGTTTTCTATTATGAAAATGTTTTCTAGCATCTCTTCCCACGACATTGGCAGCAAAAACTTCAACAACAACGCCAAGTGAGCAATATCTTGAACTCCAACATGTACATAATTATGTTTACGATTGTCTAATTTTTCTGCCACAGAACGAGAATAGAAAAATAACGCGAAGAAAACGGGTTCGAGCCTTGTACGCGGCAGCTATTACATACAGGCCCGGTTCGTCCGTCAGGCAAATTAGGCAGCCGCCTAGGGTCGCCGATTTTTAGGGGCCGCCAATTTCCCATTTTTAAAATGATTTAATTATTACTCGCCATCAACTTTTTGTAAGAGTCAACGTGTAATGCAGTTTGATCTACTATATATAGTGTCTGCTGCCTATTCGAGGTTATACAGACTCTGTGGGTCGAGTAAGCTTATCTTATCTACAGGCAGTTTGTTGGCAGCATTTTTTTTCAACAACAGCTAAATATTACATGATAGCTTGACAGATCACGCCATCGTTCTGGTAAAAAGGAAATTTACATTAAAACACCCATATACTTAGATGTCAGTTTAATCGACACCAAAATTTCAGCCAAAAGTACCAATATACATTGTCAAACAATGTGATCCTATCCCTTCCTCCTTTATCCAGGCTTGGGACTGGCACTGCGGTGACCCGTCAAAAGCGCCGTGGACAAAATAGCCCCGACAAATATGCCCCGACATATGCGCCACAGAAAAATCCCGACAGTAGCGCCAAAAAATCACCGACAAATGCGCCCCGATATTTGCACCACATAATAGGCCAACATTATTTTGCTGTATGAGTTCATTTGACGGGAAGACACAGCGGCGTTCAATCTAAGACAGCTGAGACGCATACGGCAGTGTGCACCTGAAAGGTACTTGTCGGAACTAAAGCTATATACCTGTTTAAAAAAGAGAAATTTAGTGATGTTTGTAAAGCCAGAATTTAATTAGAATTGTTTAAGGATTTAAGGATATGCGTTACATTTTAATTAGAATTGTTCAAGGAATCAACGATGATAATAGGCCTATAACTAAAACTAGAAGCGGGATCAACGATGATAATATGACTAAAACAGGAAGCTGGATCAACGATTAAAATATAACTAAAACTGGAAGCTGGATCAACGATTAAAATATAACTAAAACGAAGCTGGATCAACGCTTAAAATACTAACACTAGAAGCTTGATCAGCGATTAAAATATAACACTAGAAGCTTGATATGCGATTAAAATGTAACTAAGACTGAAAGCTGGATCAACGATTAAAATATAACTAAAACTGGAAGCTGGATGCGCGATTAAAATATAACTAAAACTAGAAGCGGGATCAACGATTAAAATAATATTAAAACTAAAAGCGAGATCAGCGATTAAAATATAACATAAACTATAAGTTAAAATTTCACGTTCGGGGCGCATTTGTCGGGCGCAAATGACGGGGCGTTAACTTCCAATCTTACAGAACTTCTGAGTCAGTACGTACACCTCATTTCGCTGGATTTTACCAAGGCATTCGATACGGTACGGCACTCTTACCTGGCGGAGCAACTGGCCGAGATGCCGATACAAGACAACATCTACAATTGGATTATCGCCTTTCTAGCTGACCGGAGCCATGCAACTAAATTCAATGGGGACATCTCCGCCACTATTTATATAAACTCTAATATAGTGCAGGGTTCGGGGTTAGGACCAAACAACTTTACTAAGACAATCTCCAAGCTTAGGTTCTGCCATTCAGGAAATAGGTTACTAAAATATGCGGACGATAGCTACTTGCTGATCCCATCCTCAAATAGTGTCACTATTGCGGCTGAACTGGATCATGTAACACAATGGGCGAGTGCATGTAACTTAAATATAAACTGCAGTAAGACCTATGAGATGATTGTCAGGGTGGCCCGGGGGCGTGTGGGGCGGGGGATGAACCAACTGAGACGCCGGGCTTAACCAGAGTCAAGAGCTTGAAGGTTCTTGGAATAATTATGTCTGACACCCTCGGTTTCGATGAGCATATTGATCGAATATGCTGTTGGGCCCGGCAGTCTTTGTATGCCTTCCGCGTGCTTACTGCCCATGGTCTTGCTGGTTCCAGGCTGTATGATGTGGTGCAAGCTACTACGCTGTCACGTCTGCTGTATGCCGCCCCGGCATGGTGGGAATATGCTGGACAACAAGAAAAATGAAGGCTCCAGGCAGTTGTAAATAGGCTATTTCGACAGAGGTATCACCCTGGTGATTCCCCAAAGATCGAAGACATGTGCCGTCTGGCCGATACCCGTCTGTTTTCGGCGGTTCTCGAAGAACCAGGACATGTCCTTCATGGGTTGCTCCTCCCAGTTAAGCCAGCAGTTTACAGCGTGCGCCCCAGACGCCATGACCGGGTGCTGCCAAAAGCAGACAATCAAATGAAGAAAACATTTATAGTCAGAATGCTATTCTCGTATTAATTTTTCATGATGTATGTATGCTGATGCATGTTCACCAGAGTGCTGTTTGGCAACTGGTTTTATTAAAGAATATACTTACTTACTTACTTACTTATCTGCCGGAGCGCATTTGTCGGGGCGCATTTGTCGGGGCGCTTTTGCCCACGGCGCTTTTGACTGGGTTCCGGCACTGCCAGGGTACATTAGTCAATATAGCTGCCGTCAGCTAACATAAAAAGAGGGGAACCAATAGGTAAATCTTCAGAGCGAACTTTTGTGACACTATTGTGCAATATATAATAATAATAATAATAATAATAATAATAATAATAATAATAATAATAATAATAATAATAATAATAATAATAATAATAATAATAATAATAATAATAATAATAATAATAATAATAATAATAATATTTATTCTTTAATTAAGCGCCTGCAAACGCACTGCGCTGTACATGTACATGTTATCATTGTTATGCGATAAATCTTAACTACTAACAGAACAGACAGCCTGCAATACACGGCGCAAATTGCAGCCTACAAAGCATGTCCGCCTATGGGACTCGATCTCTGTACCTCTCGCACTCTACGCCAGATGTTATCCAATGCGCTACATGCAATAAATGAATTTGTGTGCTGAATGTGTTTCTACATGTACATATGAGATAAGTATTTTACTTAGTATTGTCTTTCACTAATATTATTATTTACCAAATATAATGCGTTTTTTTCGTGTGATTCAGCTGTAACTACTGTGTCTACTCCCAATACAAACAATGGCGTAGCCGTAGATGTGGCCATAGCTATGGGTGTTCTCTTCGGCATCATGCTTGTGGGGAATATAATCTTGCTCATCATCTTGATTTTCAATCTACAAGCCAAACAAGGTATACCTTCGCTTTCCGTTTTCTCAGTCAATTTAGAGTAATGTGAAGTAGTGCGGGGTATAAAATAAAATGCATATTATTCGTAAAAAATAAAATGCTAAGATATTAAAAATACAACACGATTGAAACTGCTTTTTTTTTACAAATGAGGCATATGTACAAATGCTGCTTATGGGTACCAAATAATGTATTGTATAAGTAAAAGGCAACCATGACTCTACTCAAATAGAAAGGCGGAGGTGAGTTTGCCATAATTTGGCTCTTGAGGCAATATATATATAATTTTGTCGCCCCAAATTTAGACTTACGTAAAAGTGTTTGAGGTGATGGGAAATAATGGTTTAGATCTGAATTGCTATTCACAAATTAAACGGTTACTGATCCTGTTGAAATCACCAGATGAAATTGCATTTTGAAGAGCAAAAACTCACCAGAAAATTGTACCACAAGAAGGTCGTCCCAAAATATCCTGGTGATTGAAGGAACGGTCGTAAAGAATTTATGCGAAATTAAGTATGATCTACTTTACTCGTCGCAGTTTTACAACTCAATCAATCAATCAATTAGACACCTAACAACTGTGAACCTATAATTGTTTTATAATAATAATAATAATAATATAATATTTATTCTTTAATTAAGCGCCTGCAAACGCACTGCGCTGTACATGTACATGTTATGCGATAAATCTTAACTACTAACAGAACAGACAGCCTGCAATACACGGCGCAAAATGCAGCCTACAAAGCATGTCCGCCTATGCGACTCGATCTCTGTACCTCTCGCACTCTACGCCAGATGTTATCCAATGCGCTATCGCCCCCCCCCCCAAACGGACTAAATCTTCTGGATATTGACGCGATTAAATCTTGGTTTTAGTGCGCTGTCGGTTGGTGCCTTCTTCATTAGACACCAGCGCGATGGAAGCTATCTATAAATTAGAAGCCATTCTATAAATTAGAATTTCACTTTAGTAAAAGAAACTGGTTTCGTTGTTTTTCTCTGCGCAGTGCCAAGCTCTGTTAAAAGAACAGAGAAGATTCCTCAACCTGAAAACTTGATCCCTCAAATCCTTGTGCACCGTCCGTATACGAAAAGCTTAGATGTACCGATGAAATTCGTTTGCAACTGAACACTTACGACAAACTGAAGTCTAAACCTTCATTGTATATAAACCAGTGGTGCACAACCTCCGGCCCGCGGGCCAAATCTGGCCCCCCCAACGAGCCGTCATGTGGCCCGCGATGTCCAACAGGAAAAGCGACTATTTATGAGCCAGCACTGACATTAAGTCTACAGTTACTTGCGCACTGTGATCATTAGAAAACCCATCAGTATTATAGTAATATAGATGTACCACGAGTCCCCTTCCTCTATAACTTTTTATATTTACTGTTATACTTGGTTTAGTGCACACATTATCTTCATAAATTTTGACATACATTCATCCCAACTAAGCGGAGTCATAACTTGTTTGGCCCCCGAAGGGTTCAAAGAAATCGTTTAGTGGCCCATGGCCGAAAAAGGTTATGCACCACTGATATAAACCAAGGAACTTGAAACATGATTCAGGGAAAATCCACAGCTTGACACCAAACCGTGATTTTGCTGATGTTAAAGTAGGCTAAACTAAGCAGCTCGTCGTATTTGTTCAGTTTGTGCATGCATCGTAGTTTCACTGCCTTTCTTATTTAGGATTGAATTATAAATTATCATTCCCTTGCACATATTTTCAACTGGTAGGCCTACTATTAGTTTAGTTATAGAATTTATTTTCTAAACACTTAATCTAGTTTAGTTAAGTTAGAAACAATGAACTGGTTAAGTTAGAAACAATGAAACAATAGTTGATATAACAAATTCAACATTGTCTTTATAATGCGTTCGTTTTGTTTTCCATTAATCTGACTGCTTTTCTTTCACATATCTATCATGCACATATATAACATCTTTTGCATTGCAGGATCGTATACTGATAAGTTTTGATACCCCAAACTTTACCTTTTTATAAATTGAAGTGGCTGCTATTGTGACAGAACTTGTACTCTTATCTTTGCTTTGGTGGCCAATAGTAGGAATATAGTTTGCTACATAATTCACAGTTGGATACTCGTGTCTTCTGCAGTAAAGTTAAAAGTTGAAAGAACTAATGAGCTGCTAGAAACCAGTCCTTAAAACAGGAAGTAAATTATGTTTAAGCCGGTTGTTTGCTGTGTAGCATTGATCGGATGTTACGCTGGAAAACCTATGAGTCTGATCAAAAGTGGTTTGGGTAATCTTGATCAGTGTTGCCTGCAAGAATAGCTTGTAGAAGCCTGACGATGAATAGAGCAGAGCTGTTCTTGAATTTTGCCAAATATATGCCTTACTTCAATTCATGTTTTAGACGTTTCATGTAGACATTCGGTGTTTGCCTTTCATAAATTTATTATCATGCATTTGTGATCTTAGACTCGTTGTAGGTATTTTGTGAGCGTTCAGTATAAAACTGCCGAATAAGTAAGTATGTAGGCATGCTCGCATGTGTGTAAGCGTGTTGGTATGCCTATGTATTTACTAAATATGTCTGTGTAACGCATACATAGTAATGCTTGTGTATAATTATGTTGGTATATTTTAACGTGTGCGTAAAGGATTGGGTCTTGTTGGTCTTTGCATTCTCCATTTGGTGGGATTTCACCACTGCAGATGATCGACAGAGACTTGAGAGACTCATAGCAAGAAGCCGGCGTCTGGGGTTTCTACAAGATGCCACACCAACTGTGGCTGAGCGAGTAGAATTGGAGGATAAGATGATAAAAACTATATATCGCGCATTCTCTATAAAAAAATTCAAGTACACTTCACAATAACCCATAACCTTAATACATTTATTTTATTATCTCCATTATTCTATTCTTGTGTTCCTTGTTGCGGTGCGCCAACCAGTTTTGTCTAATAAACGAATATACACAGGTTTGGAATGACAGTTGAAGAAGTTTAAGCGAACACCGCATTGTTTCAGCTTTGAAGGCCGTGTAGCTTTTGACCGTTAATTCGAATCTGGATTTCAGGCTACATCATTAAATCATTCATTCATTCGGAGTATTTGATATAGCTCCTCTCCATGATACCTACACATCTTCTGCATTAAGGTCCATATTTCTGCGTTGTCTCTCTCATCTGCTGATAGGCCTACTTGAATAATTCTTTTGGATATAAACAATGCGAGGAATTCATGTGTTCACCATTTATTAGTAAAATGTCTAAGCTTGATTAGACTTAACAGTGAAAGTCTGACTAATGCTGTATTTCGACATTTTCTGAACATCTCCTTCTGTCTGTCTGCTTAAGTGCATCTCATTACTCTTTCTATTTGGTAGGCCCAGAGGAACATTACATAATGTATGTTTGTATGAATGATTTATGTATTACATCTAGACAGTATGAGAATTGTAGAAAAAAGACTGGGGGTTAGACCTTGATTCATGTGGAGTTTGGGTGTGCAATAAAGACTTTACTATGGGGCCCTAAGAAAGACTAGGGGGTTGAACCCCCAACCCCGCCCCCGACAATTCTCACCCTGCATCTAGACCTTTCAGAATACTTATAAGCTGTAAGTTTCAATCTTAGCACAAAGGTTGAGAGTTCAGTTTGTGTCTTATTAGGCCTACGTTCTTGATCACACTTTCAGAGATCTGTAGGCAAAGCCAGAGGACTAGTCAAACAACGCCTTAATATGATAAAGTTAAGCAAATAAAGTCGCTAGATCTTCACACTAATAGATGTTTACTCATTTAACGGCAGTGTTTAATCTAGACGTCTTTGGGGGGGGAATGTCCCCCCAGGATTGAAGTTTCCCCCAGAGGGCACCAATATTACAATGCAGAGACCTTTAGGGGAGGAAAATCCCCCAGGATATATGTGGATACATGGTTTCCCCCCCCCCAAAGAGATGATTTCCTAAAAAAAAGGTCATCAACTTTTTTGAGAGAGTAATTGCTGTACAAAAAGTAAAAAAATCGGACGAAGGACTAAAAAAGGTCATCAACTTTTTTTGAAGATGAAATTATGAAAAGTCTGAAACTTTTTCAAGATGGATGAAATTAGAGACAAAAATCTTGTGTAAATTCGTTGGTTCCCCAGAAACCTTGTTTCCCCTCCCAGAAGAGGGGGACTAGATTAAACACTGCTTAACGGTGATATAATTTCAACCGCTTCACAGACTTTGAACAAATGACGAGTTTTCATGCTTCTCGCTAGGTGGCAATACATTCTTAAAATACACTTTAATCGAAATAATATCATGTGTAAAAGATTTTCTATGAAAATGCAATTGACAGATATACGGAGCTCCAGTCAGAGGCGAGAATTTATATATGTTGCCAAATTAATCTTTATTATCTGACATGACTTATTCCTGCTTGGCAAAAAATCACATTCGAACAATCAATCAATCAATCAATCAATCAATCAATCAATCAATCAATCAATCAATCAATCAATCAATCAATCAATTCGTTTATTAGAACACAACAACCGAAACACATGCAAAACATTAGTTACAAGCAGGTAAATTAACAGGTTGAGTGTCATAAAGGGAGAAGTCCCGCTATCCGGGGCAACAAAGAGATGATCACTGGCTGAACGGACGATTGTTATTCAAGTTATAGATTTATATATTCTTATCTAACGCCTAAATCAAATTCAATAATAACAAAATAATGGATAACTTAAGTAACAGTTAAGTACCCATTCAAGTAGTCTACCTATTCAAGTAGTCTATTTGTATGACATTTGGTTTATAATGTAAGACCTTAGCAAATTTTTGAAACGACTAAGAGGTAAGTTCTGCAGGTAAATGACATCCACAGCATAGGGCCCTGACATTTAATGGAGAACCTTTTAACATTGACCCGGGCATATTCAGGACGATATTTATGAGCATTACGTGTCTGATGACAATAAATGGATAATCCCATCTTGAAATAGCAATTAAAGGACGGAGACAACATGTTGCTATGATACCGATACGTAACTAGGTCAATTTGAAACATATTTGTTTGGTCTATTGTCAGATTTTGATTATCCTAAAATGTTTGTTGGAGCTAGCGCTCCGGTGAATGTGAAACACAGTAGGGGCTTACTTAGGGCTGTTTTTCGTAATAATTATATTTAAAGGGCGTAAGACAGTCTTGTAATTTGACCCCAGTTAATGTTGCAATATGAGATATAAGGAAAAATAAGTGTGTAATACAAGCTTAACAGAATATTTGAGGGGAGACAATGCCTAACTTTTTCTATAATTCTTTTTTTGCTATTTTTTTGCTATTTCTAGAGTAGGGCCTATGTTGTTTCCAATTAAGGTGGGGATCAATAAATATGCTTAGAACTTAGTTGGCGTCACCTGGTCAATAGGAGAGTCATCGATAAGAATAGGTAAGTTAGTGGGAGAGTTTTTCGTTTAGAGCAGAATATTATGAAATTTGTCTTCTTAAGATTTAAAGAGAGCTTATTTGCTCTAAACGAGGTTGCTATTAAATGCAATTCACAATCTGCTCTGGAGAATAAGTTGGTGATAGATTTGTCGTTAAGGAATACATTGGTGTCATCATCAAAGAGTACAAATTTGAAAACATTAGAGAAAGAGGATAGATCATTAACATATATTACTGATTAGAAAGAGTAGAGGACCCAGTATAGAACCCTGGGGCACTCCACATGTTGTAGCATAATAGAAGAAAGCGCATCCTTTAACGAAATAAATTGAGCTCTTTCAGTTAAATAATCGAGTAACCGTCTGATTGCGGTTTACTCAATATCTTTGTACGTGTAAGTTAGCAAGTAAGTAGGCCTACGTAAGTACGTGTGCGAGACTACGAGTTTGCGTATGTTTGCATATACATGTACAGTAGGCTATTTAGGTACTTCAGGTGTGGAGATCAGAGAATAGAGAAAGCTATATCCGGCGTCATACGCCGCGAATGAGATATCAAGTAGCTGCAGTGTTTGACATCAGTAATTGTATGATTGTTCTCTTATCCAGCTACACATAATCAAAAACATTTCTGGTATTGCCGAGAATGTCGAGTTTTCATCAATATCGCTAAGTGCCAGACAATCACTCAGTTTTTCTTCGTAAAGTAAGGTAAACCTTGATAGTGACGAAAGGTCAGATTCCTTTTGGTAGACATTCAAGAGATGGAGATTTTCACTCACGATATTTATACCATTGTCTTTCGCTAGATAGCAGCGCAGGTTTCGTTTTTATACTAAGTTTTTTCAATACTGTTGTAAAATTAAGTTATGGTCGACGCCAACGACTTTGACAGCCATAAGATGTCGTTATACATTTTCTAGTACGATAGAAATCGTTGTTGCAATGCTTTAGAATGTTCATTCCGGTTACAACTGACGATCAAGGTTTTCAATTTCAATTCTAACAATAGATTTGCAGAATCTCACTGTATCTATTGAATCTCTATTTTCTATTTTATCTCAACATACGTCTAAGACGCATAATAGATGTTGGCGGCATTTAAAAGACTTTACATTAGAACGCAACACAGAACTGACACCATCAACTAATTTGGGTAAAACAAGAGGCGGTTCATTGAGAAACTGAAAAGACCACAATATAAAGACGACAAAGAAGTGCATGGGATTGCACAAAAGAAGTGAGCAGAACACTCACAATCAGGGCCGAATTAAGGCTAGTGCGGGCCCATGTGCTGTGATCACCTATATAGTATATAGTCATCAGCGCGGGACCCAATTACAACTACAATAAACATTTTTTAATATACTTCCGAAAATGCGGGCCCCTAAAACTGCGGGCCCGGATGCTGCAGCACCCTTAGCACCCCCCCCTTAATCCGGGCCTGCTCACAATCAATCGTTAACAAACACTTCAATTAGTCATTCCTCTGATAGAATACTGATAACCAAGTTCACCAGATGGCGTAATACTGAAACAGAATTCGCTGTTCTTTTCCTCTAAATAAGAAATCTCGGCTGAGGCTTATTGTAGAGAGTTCGTTAAAACAACAAAATGACGATATTACTACTTTCAGGCTATGATGTTATCTTCGTAAAACAAATGAGCGGAACGTGCATATAAGCAAGCGTAACAGTTAAACGTCGTTTAGTCAAGTAGCTTTTGTGTTAGCAAGTAGGTCACTGGCGTGCGTGCCTGCATTAATATGTTGACAGGCTGAGCATTGGGATACTTGTGTTGATTATAATTTTAACCATAGCGTTTGTGGATGGCAAACATGCACTTGCACGGTTATGTATTAGCTGAAAGTATTTGGTTTGTACTTTTAACAAGAGGTAAATTGTATATTCTTTATCATCTGCATGCTGGATCGTCAATGTGTCGTGTTTCACAGGTTTATTATGGCTTTAGACACTTGAAGCACTTTCGAATCATGAAATATGTGTCCATGATTGGATGACGTTGGTCAGCACAACGTATTATCGTCTCTTGTGTACACGTTTATTGTCTAGGCGAAAGACAGTAACCAGATCATCAGATTAGTGTTACTAATGTACCCCAAAACCCGAAACTTTGTGAATTTTGTTAAGAAACTATGGCTATATTCTGAAATTTCACGACATCATCACCAGAAGAAGAACTGTTAAAAGAAAGTTTATAGATATTCAAATGCCTAATGCATGTTTTCCTTAACAATGCCCTGAACTGTTATTTAAAAAAATTTAAAACCACGTTGAAATTTTGAATGAATTCGTATTTGCAGGGATAACCGGAACGATAACCCAAGGACCGTCAAACACAGTGGGAGAGATTGGAAAGCAAGTAACACTTAACTGCGCTGCTACTACGCCGATTGCTTATTGGTTTTTATCAAAGAATGGAGTTGCGACTGATGAGATGGTTATAGTAGGGCCAGGTTGTTCAGCACTCAATCCTGCATTTGCTGATCATTATGCAGTGGAGTCGGTAGGAGGAACAACATGCAACCTAATCGTTTTCAACATAACCATGGGACAGGCCGGTGTCTATAGATGTCAAGAGGGAGCAAATGGATTTTGGTCTATTCTCACAGTTACAGGTAAGACGTTGTAGTACAACTTAATTAGTTTTGTCTATAGATGTATATGATAAAATATGTTCTCCATTCTCAGAGTTAGAAGTATGAACAATTCTATTATGAGTAGATTAGTTTCCTGCTTTCAGACAACAATACATAATTTCACCGCTTATTTTAAAATAATTTTATATTGTTGACCATACACATTGATTGCGCTTCAATTTGGACGAATTTCTTAAGCTTTTCATGTTAATTCAACAAGTCTGAAGAAGTTTGCGGGTGAAGAAGCAGCGTCAACGAAGAAACTGCGCAGAGCTAAACATTTTCAGAGTAGATGTTTCGAGGAGCTTCGCAAGCTCCTCAGTTGGTTCATGTCGTTCGATAAGCTATTTTCATACTTTGACTTATTAAGGTAATTCACGCTATGGGACGAATGACTAGTAGTATGGTTAGGAAATTAGGTATCGCCTGTTGATAAGTTAGCCAAAGCCATGTCTACTGGATAATCGTTTCACTTGTACTTAAACTGCGGATATAGAGTATTAATTAAACGAACAACTGTATGATTTTTTTTCCAGAATCCTCTCTAGTTCTAACAATTAACAGTACAACGGCTGTAAGTGCGAAAACGAGAATGTCGTAATCGAATGCAGCATGAATCATAACGGATCTGTGTCACCAGCTCCTACACTTCGACCGTACTTCTATTGGACGGATTTCAATGGACAAAATGTTTCCAGTTCCTACGATTCAACGACAGAGAACACAGTTGTATCTCAGTTAACAGTCACAGCTGGTCGAGAAGATATTATGCCATACACATGTCATGTCTATTTGCAACTGATACCACCAACTAATCCGAGTTACGCTAGCAACACTCCTACTGCTAACAAAAGCGCCACTTCTCCGACTATTGAAGTGCTCTGTAAGTAAATGTTGCTATTTGTAAAAGATGTATCGACTTTTAATTTATAATTATAATACAATTCCGTAACTAATCGACATTTTGAAGTGACGCAGGTAAATGTCTACATAATACAGAGATTATGATTGTGAGTTCAAACCATATAAGAACCATGGACAATTGTTTCGGGCATTATAATTGTCTTCAATTTACGCAACCTATTCAAATAAAAAGACCCTGGCTCAAAAAAGTGCAACGACTGATTACTTAACTGCATCATGTAATGTGATTAGAACTCCCGACGTAGAGTTCATAGGCAAACACAGTTGCAATCTGATCTAGCCAACTAATTATCTCTATTCACGTTTTAAATAAACCTGATTTCAGACTGACATTGATCACTTGCGAAAGAGACATATTTTTGCATTATTACATTGTTACAATTAGTGAATCTCTGGCTGATTTCCATATTTTTTAAATTGAGACAGCATCTATCAACAAAATGTTTGTCTTTATTTCAGATCAACCCTCTATTCCTGCTATAACTTCTGGATCTCGAATTATAACTATTCAAGGCATTGCTTGCGAAGTCGTTGCCTTGACCTGCAGTTCATCTGGCAACCCTTCGCCAAGTTACAAGTGGGTCGGATACCACAGAGAACGTCAGCATAAGTAACGGTGCAGCTATGGACTTGGCAGAAGTCAATAGGATTTATACATGTGTAGCATACAATACAATTCGAAGTGAGATGATTCACAAACAATCCTCCTATGTTCCAACGAGTGGAAGCGCTGTGCAAGACTGCAGTAAGGTTATTTTTCAAACGTACGATAGAACTTTTATCAAGGTTCTTAGTAGTCCTACACTGAGTGTGTAATGTCGGTTTCAAGAATGCTTCTAATCAGCCAAATGTGAACACATTTAGCTGGCCAGGCGACGTAAACTTTGTTTCCGCTTAATGAAATACATCAGCAAGATCATCTGGCTGTAGTTTATGTGTCGTCCTTTCCTCTCTTTATGCGTCTATCCAATTCTCTTTTAATTTAACGCCGTCCCGTTTACCCTCTCTCTCTCTCTCTCTCTCTCTCTCTCTCTCTCTCTCTCTCTCTCTCTCTCTCTCTCTCTATCTCTCTCCTCTCTCTCTCTCTCTCTCTCTCTCTCTCTCTCTCTCTCTCTCTCTCTCTCATCTCTCTCTCTCTCTCTCTCTCTCACACACAATCTCTCTCTCTCTCTCACACACAATCTCTCTCTCTCTCTCTCTTCTCTCTCTCTCTCTCTCTCTCTCTCTCTCTTCTCTCTCTCTCTCTCTCTCTCTCTGTCTCTCTCTCTCTCTGTCTCTCTGTCTCTCTGTCTCTCTGTCTCTCTGTCTCTCTGTCTCTCTCTCTCTCATCTCTCTCTCTCCTCTCTCTCTCTCTCTCTCTCTCTCTTTCTCTCTCTCTCTCTCACACACAATCTCTCTCTCTCTCTCTCTCTCTCTCTCTCTCTCTCTCTCTCGTCTTTGTCCGTCTGTCCGTATGCTTATCTATTTCTTTCGTTGTATCAGTCTAAGTAGATTTCTTTCACGTCTCTATCTCTTTCCCACTCTAGTGATACCATATTTTTCCAGTGAGGGGCACTAAACTATTTTTTTAGTTAAACTAAAACTATTTTCCAACAAAAAAATTGTTTACTAAAGTTGGCAACTGATTTGGAATTAGTTAACTAAACTAAAAGAAGTAGTTAAACTTTTTTCCAACTTTTTTCCAACTTTTACGACAAACATTTTCACAATAAAAGACGTTAAGTGAACTGTAATAATGCAAAGCGTCAATGACAATTTCACTTTCAAACTATGGCAAGGTGTACTGTTCCGGCACACAGTTACATATGTACTGTAAGTAGTGTATGAATTTGAAAACACAGGCTGTTAATGCTAAAACCATGCAGTGTTAAAAATGTTTTTTGCTGACAGTGTTCAATGTTCACTGTGGAAAAATAGTTGCATATTGTTGATTTTTTTAGTTAAAAGTTTAGTTAGCAACTAATTTTTTTAGTTAAACTATGGTTTTAACTAAAACTATTGTTTTCAGTTAAAACTTCTTCCTTAACTAATTTTTTTTTAGTTAAACTGAAAGTTAGCAACATTTTAGTTAACTATTGCCCATCACTGTATTTTCTACAGTGATTGCTCGACTGTTATCTGCGTTTATATCTATGTATATATCTACGTATTAAATTATCTAGATAGCTATATATGCTTTCTTCTTATCTAATTGCATAGCCAAATACCTACCTTGCTTCTTATCTATCTACCTGCCTACCTACTTATCTGCCCATCTATCGATTCATATCAGCTGCATTGGTGTTTTTCTTTCTTTTTCAGAATTTCCTCGAAATGAGTCAACCTCCATCACCGTAACAGGTTGTGATAATTCACCGTGTGTATGTTCACAGGTAAAGGAGGATTGACTTTGACATGCAGTGCAGTAACTTATCCATGTGCTTTATATATGTGGATAGGAATGGATGGAAATATTATCTATTCTCAAGTGCACGAAGACATTTCAAGCAACGGACCGTATTATTGCACCGCGTACTTTGGCCGAGCTTTGTCAAATTACACTGGAAACGTTAATTTCCCAAACGGAACAAGTGAGAAAACTGTCACCGAATGTTGTAAGTACCAGAAACGTTTGTGCAATTATTCAAAACGAAAAATAAACAATGAATTTCTGAATATTTGTTCTGAATGTCTATAGCATATATTCTCTGGTATAACTTATTAAGTGCAGTAGGTTGAATTCTTAGCAAATTACATCATAATTGGCGGTAATATTGGATCCGAGGTTCTACACAACCTAATCTTACTGATGCTCAGCCTTAGAGAAAATAATTATGCCTTACAAGTCAAGCGACTTCAGACATAAATGAATTGGCCAAACTTCAAATAATGACACTGAAAATGTAGGTTTTTGCTTTTTAGCCATAACGTTAACATCAGCAGCAATGGAATCAACAACATCTACAAGTAAATTATTCATATATCGTAAACACGTTTAACAAATTATTTGTGCGAATTCATTCCAGTTTTGAGCCTTGTTCTGCTCTCTGTCAACTTTTGCAATGACCACTGCCCATATCACCAGATATATCTATAAGGTAAAGATGTATGCATGCATGTATATACATGTATGTTCATTGTTATGCATGTATCTATGGATGCATCTTTGTATATTTGTATGAATGCATGAATATATGTATGTATGTACGCTTGCATGCATGTATGCATGTATGGTATAAGTCAGTAAGTGCTCAGAAAACAGATTTACTAGTTTACGGTAAACATGTATTACAACGTCAGGTTGTAAAATGGGCTAAAAGACGTAGCGAATTATGAGCATAAACTACCAACACTTTATATTTTACACACAATATATAATCGCCTAACTGCTGACAGCGTTCTTTTCATAAGGATCGGTGGAATGCATTTAAACCAGTCAATACTTTTTTCTGTTTATTTTATATATTCTGCAATGCAGGTGAATTCTAGCATTTGTTGTCTTTTCTTGATATAGACAATCCGTGCTGTTCTTATGAACCAATCGCCTACAACAACAAAGATGTCGCCATTGCAATGGGTGTTCTCTTTGGCATCTCCCTCGCGGTTAACATAACAATTCTAATCATCTGGCTTTGGAATCTTTTCCGAGCCAAAAAAGGTTGGTTATGTTTTCCTTAACGTCCGTTTGTTTTAACACAACCATGATGTTGTGTGGAATTGAAACAGGCACTTTTGTTTGTCAAAGAAAGATTTCTTAAAACGAAATAGCTGCAAATCGTGTACTATTTTCTGTAAATAATAATTAAAACCTAAATCTTTCAAGCTGACACATTAAAAGATAAAACTGTATTTGTTGTCTGAGTTACGATTTTGCAATATGTTAATTGTTTTCATTAACTATTACGAATTCAGAGCCTTTGAATAAAAACACAGAGAACCTTCTACAACCCGAAATGATGGATCTTTCGAATGGAACCTCAGAACCATCAGCTTACGAAGAACTCAGACGACCAGACGAAAGCCAACTACACCAAACGACCTACGAAAAACTTAATATATAACGCATGATGGTCCAACATTAGAAGTCATCCACAACTTGACACAAAACAGTGGATATAATAATGAGAAATAAACAATGTATATAATAATGAGAAATAAACAAAACGAGACTGTAATGCCCAATGTTATGTCATATTGTATCAGCGTATTCATGCATAATTAGACTATTATTAAAGTCTCATGTATGAGGTCTGAAAATTGTCGTGTTATCAATTTGATGTTAGAATCTGTTAGATTGATTTACATGTAGAGACAGTATTAAATACCGATTTAATAAACTGAGGGATCATCACTGCATCACTGTGCCTTTCTTTAACTTCAGTTGGTGGAATAAATGTAAAATCTTATGTGCAAAATGCAGGACCATGTAATTGTTCCTTTCATATCAAGCAAGGGACACACAAGTGATCATATCTTTAATTGTAACTTCTCATTCTATTTGGATCAACAATGATTGTAAGATTAGGGGCACTCAAGTACTTTCAAGTTGAGTCGGGCAATAATCAACCGGTCGTTGTATGAAGATCACAATATACTACGCATGACATGATTCATTGAAGCAGGAAGTGAGCTTGTTTGAGAAAGTGGATTTAAAAGGATGATAAGCCGACTGACGAAAGTGGAGTAGTTGAAAGCCCTACGACTGTGAACGTCATTCTGATCAAAGTCTCCTGTGCCGTGTTTCATCTCGACCAATATTGCTTACACAGCGCATATCGTGAATCTGATGTTGACTAAAGTATAACTGCACTTGAATATGACCAAGGTAATTTAACCCAGTTTTATGACGCAGACAAATGGTGTTTGCCTTCTCTGAATAGGCTATTAATACCTTGGTGTACTTTTACTGTGTCTGTTTTATCGCGGTCTTGCCTTAGCATTAGCAACCAAATCTCACATGCATGGTGCTAGTTTCTTTCTTTCGCCTGCTTCTCTTGCACTACACTACGCGGTACACATTGTGTCTAGTTATATGGACACTACAAGGCAAAAAATCTGTAATATATAATACTTAGTTGAAAAAAAGAACAAACTCTTATCCACAGATGTCGCCCGATTCAATTCTTATTTCGGTAAATTGCTAATCGTTATTTTTATGTAAGAAATAGGAGAATAAGTGAGTAAGTAGTATTGTGTATGTAAGTAATTTAATGTGTACATGTATATAAATGTGTTCGGTCTTTTACAAAGGACACATTACATTTACGAGGAACAATACTTGAGGTCAAACTTTTAAACAATTAAACAGCTATTCAAATTGACAAATATAACAGTAGTATGTCAAGATATATTTCGCTTAGGCCACCTAGTAAACATTCCATTCACCGGTACATCATCTGTACTCTGTCTGTGGAAGATCAGAAGACTTGTTATATGCCGAGGTTAAGAAAATGAAGTCGCTACCACCTAATACCGATGGAGCGCTCATGCTGTCTTCGTAGTAAGAGTATCAAATACATTTCTTAGACACTCGACAGATGGCGGGTTTTCTGGCAAAAAATAAAAACATGGAAGGACAGATGAGTTATAATAATTAAGGTCGATTAGGTTAAGTTTGCATTCCAATAATTCATATTGCGCCATCCGAACGCACGAGGCACCAATCGATGGTAACTCCAAGAGTTAACAATCGTAAAATGTATAAACTATAGTCGGTATCCATTAGGCCATGAAAATGTAAAGACGAAAAAGGATAGGTTAGAAAGGTAAGGTATAGTAAATGAAAGAATGTAGACTGAAGAAGGTTCATTTTATATAGCAGAATAATATTAATAATTGTCTTTCGCAAGATGGCAGCTTAGTTTTGTTTATCTGCGTGAAACAAAATAAGGTGAACGACGAACGGCCCTGCAAGCCACAATACGGCATTACATCCTAGATAGGCCTACACATTAGGGTGCATCGATCGTAATGGGAGAACAAAATTTTTTCACATTTTTATTTCTAATAGTGCAAAGTAGTTGCCAATTGATGTCAGCAATATTCTGGTGCAATTTCACCAATTTAGCACATGACCTTGAGGTGCCCCAATGACCTTGAAGTTTTGACATTGGACGCACAATATTTGCCCATGTTATGCAAGGAGTAATGTCCAGAAAAACAAGCTTCTACAGTATGAATCTCATGACAAGTAGAATGCAATACTGGTAAAACATATTAAGTATATTATTCCATCATTATGTCCATTACACCAATGATGAAACAGTGAGTCTAAAGTCTAAACTACAGTAGCGGTAAACTTCAGTAGTAGTCTTATCCTGTCAGTGCAAGTAGACCTAAGTGGTCAGTCAGGCTATACGATATTCTTTCTTAGTGTTAAAAGTCGGCATTATTCGCCTGGATTCCATTCTTGTTCTTATGAAACCGTCCCTAGCTTTGATTCTGCAGACTGCAGCTGAAGCCTCACTCACTACTTTAACATAACGCTCCACTGCCTATGAGTGGCATGGGAATCTAGGAAAGTCGAACTTTTGTGCTGGGCACGTCGCTACAAATTGCATCATTTCTTCATCAGACACCTTCAATTTTAGTGGTGTTCTGCTACGCATATCTGCCAGTCAACCGTCAACGAGTTCAGTTTCATCAGACGCATCAAACTTTTACAAAGGAACAACGAATTTCGAATCTCAGACAGTACAGTTTTCTTAGCTTTCAGGATTGACGCATTCCCAGCGTTCAAATTTTCTTACGGTCATGCGTTAACATGGAGCATCGTGC
Source organism: Allolobophora icterica (assembly GCA_963556255.1). Taxonomy (NCBI): domain Eukaryota; kingdom Metazoa; phylum Annelida; class Clitellata; order Crassiclitellata; family Lumbricidae; genus Allolobophora; species Allolobophora icterica. The sequence continues at coordinate 47,206,952 of OY744613.1, read as the reverse complement.
TTTCTTTGGACCAATTGATAATGGTTTATTAACGTTTAAACAGATACCATCGGTGATCTTTGATAAAATTGAATCGGATTTGCCACCTGCAACTCTAACTGACCTAAGTAGTGACCGGCTGTATTTGTCGGACATTAGTAACGCGCTTGTTAGAGGCCAACGCTCGTTGAATTAGGCCTAATCTAAAACAAGACTCTGGAACATTGAATCACTTGCGGTGGTGTACAGCTGCGAATAAAATATTGCAATTGTACATTGGCAGTTGCAAACCATCTGTAGAGCTTCTAATGTTGGCGATGTATGTAGTGAAAGTATATGCTTCGATGTGGTTAACAATTTTGCAAGGCTGGTCTACGTAGTCGTGGGTGATATAGGCCTTATCATGTCCGACGTAAGTCGAACCTGGTTCCTTCACCAACGATAATGAGTGTCCCTCGATAACAACTCGTCTATAGTACTCATTTCCTTCCTTGACATTCTGTACTATAGAGTTTTACCTTTTCGACCATAAGAAATAAACCGAGTAAATCACCTGCGTTGTTCAAGTCTTCCAACTCGTTGCAGTAATTTCATCATTTACGTCTAAATTTATTTTAGTCAATAACAGTTGACAAATCAACATCACACATAACTTCAAAATCTTGCAGCATACTGGTGTTATCTCGGCAGCTGGTCTGTCTGAAACATCATAACGACCACAGTCCACAGACTTAAGCTGATGGTGGTAGTCTACTTTAAAAGTCTCTTGACTAGAACGTTTGATGCATCACAAGTTGATTATTACTAAATTCAACAATATAAAATTTAGCTAATCACCTGGTTGATTACAAGTGTTTGACCTGCTGGTATCGACATTAGATTCAGAATTGTGTACTGAGTCATCATTAACATCCACGACCTACTCACCACACAATGACTTAATATATTTCGACTCGACTAACTTGCATAGCTTTTCTTTTCTGCTTGTTAACAAGTTTATTTGCTGTAACTTTGTCGACATTACTGATACACATCAACCTTACTGTTCCCTGGTCAGTCAGAAACTCCTGCTCATCTTTAGGAACTCGAATGATTGCCACCTACCTACTAAAAGATCAACAGAACTCCTTAAAGCTATACATAAATTAGTTTGCCCTACAACAAATTACGTTAAATGCACTGCTCCGAAGCCTTCAAATCATGAACACTTTAGGGTCGTTGGGGCACCTCAAGAACTTCTCCAAAAAATTCTAAAATTTGCATGCTAACTAAGTAGTATAAAAGGCACCTATCGGCAACTATTAGAATATTCCTTTCAAAAATTTTTTTTTTCGATGCACCCTACTACACATCTAGTCAGTGTTACAGTGCTATTAAAAGAAACTAATCATGCGTTGATGATTTGATAGAGAATGCTTTTCAATGTGTTAACGACTGGCTTAGTTTCCTTGCACACCTTTACATTTGTGAATAGAGGCAAAAAACGCCAACTGCGTGACTTACTGAGTCATAGTCTACTCTGACATTGCAATAGAGTATAAGCCTATTGTCTGCACAGGAATCCGTCGACAAAGAGGATGGGTGGGGTAAGAGTTTTCGTGTAAACCCTTAACTTCTGCAATATGTCTATACGCTCAGTCATCACGGAAAAAGATCCAGAAAGAAAATCCGGTTTTCACATGTTGCTTAATCATACCTATGTTTACATTATCACAAAGTCTCTCCCACGGTGTGTCTCCCATCGCATACCCTTCCCATCTGCCGCTCTACACAGATATCAAGATTGGTATACAAACATGTTTAGGTAATGAGTTAAATTTTAATCTGCTATTGTATGAATCAGCGTAATTCATCTCTAATCCCGAAGTCCTCTTAAACCAACAGGTTCCAAGAAACTCGCCCTCCACTTTAATCCGGAACTTAGAAACTCTAAAAGATCGTGGGTGATTTTATGGATTTCTTACATAGCCTATCCGTAAAAAGGAAAAGCTCAGATCTCGTGTTCTTCAACGCAGGACCTGAATTTAGACCTACTCAACAGTTATATCAAACTTCATTCCCAAATTTTTTCAATTTTCTCTAACATTCGCCTGGACCTGACTGAACTATTTAAATACATAGTATCAAAATACATCTTCAAAAATTACACTATATGCAAGAAAATCAAGTTTTTGTCAGTTTAGTTGTTTAAATAATGTATTGCTTTGCATGTTCAAATACAAAGTATGTATGTTTGCGGGCTGCATTTCAACTCTGCGGACAGTCAACGCTAGTGTGGTGCAGTTCTCGGGCGTTGGTCCCGCGTTCTACTCGGCCGGAGTCCCCAACCTTCATCCTATTCATTCTAACAACATTATGGCCAAGTACGCTGACGACACTTACCTGCTGGTCGGCCAAAAAATGAGGAGTACGGTCGGAGAGGAGCTTGCTCAGATAGCGATATGGGCTGAAAGAAACAATCTTCGGTTAAACACGTGCAAGTCGCGCGAGATGTTGGTGACCAGACATGGAATCTCCGAGGCCCCGGCTTCGATCTGCGGAGTGGAGAGGGTGGCCTCATTGCGTATCCTCGGTGTAACAATCCAGGACAGCCTTCGGACCACCCTTCATGTCACTGAGCTACTTAAATCGTGCTCTAGATCACTATACGCATTGAGAATCTTGAGATCTCATGGTCTGCCACCAGCGGCGCTTCATGAGGTCACTAGAGCCACCTCTGTGGCCCGCCTCACATATGCTGCGCCTGCCTGGTGGGGCTACACCTCGAGTGAGGAAAGGACCAGTCTGGATCGTATGCTGCGCCGCATGGAAAGACAGGATTTCCTACCGGAGTCGACTCAGAGCTTTGCGGAGATGGCAGCGGGAGCCGACGATGGTTTACTGCGCGCCGTTGTGTGCAATGAACATCACGTTCTTCGAGGTCTGTTATATATAATATATATATGTACTAGTATGACTTGTATACGAATTGATCTGGACTTTTGCAAAGCGCGTTAACAGACCTCTAAAATGTTAAAGCTGAAATGTTAGCTTCAAAGGAAACAAATATCATGCTTTCTTTTTCAGAGTTGTTGTCCAAATACATGCATAATGTATTGAATGTTCAAGGACAAAGTATGTAGTGCATCGATCATAACCCTCCCTCTTTGGCCATCACTCTCCAACCCATGTCGACGCTCTGATAGGCGAATGCATACCTGCATTCAATATGGCATAAGAATAATTTCTTTGGTCCAAATGCTATAATATGGTGACCTCAACGGTCTATAAATCTGTGTGTATGGACTACAGAAAACTTGGCTTCTGGTGAACTTCCTGGTTAGGTAGGAATGAACCAGGGATGCAGTGAGCTTAATGACGTTTAAGATGTCTAGCTAGAAACTTCTGATCCCACAATAGAATCAGAGTTACAGGCCTATGGGTTTCAAATGTAGGCCTACGTCGTCTTATGTGGCCAGTATTTTTATTTAAATTTTTAATTCTATAATTACCATAACAAAGGAAATATTGTGGCTGGTTGTGCATGAATTGATGTTATGAATGATTAGCTTATTAATGTTCGTCGTGTGGAGTGTTGTTAGTTCTGCTCAGATAACGTAAAACAATTAACAATTGATAACATCCATCTATCTGCAACCACATGGAACTCTGAAAGAATGACTTAAATCAATCGTTCAATGGCGTCACGTGTTATTGCATTCGACCTCACAGACCGTTGACAAGTCTCTACGCATGCCTGAAATCCATAAGATATGAATGCAATGTGCACAGTTATACATACTTGTATGCGTTGGAGATTTTAATACTGGCTTGTAGGTGTGTGTGTGTGTGTGTGTGTGTGTGTGTGTGTGTGTGTGTGTGTGTGTGTGTGTGTGTGTGTGTGTGTGTGTGTGTGTGTGTGTGTGTGTGTGTGTGTGTGTGTGTGTGTGTGTGTGTGTGTGTGTGTGTGTGTGTGTGTGTGTGTGTGTGTGTGTGTGTGTGTGTGTGTGTGTGTGTGTGTGTGTGTGTGTGTGTGTGTGTGTGTGTGTGTGTGTGTGTGTGTGTGTGTGTGTGTGTGTGTGTGTGTGTGTGTGTGTGTGTGTGTGTGTGTGTGTGTGTGTGTGTGTGTGTGTGTGTGTGTGTGTGTGTGTGTGTGTGTGTGTGTGTGTGTGTGTGTGTGTGTGTGTGTGTGTGTGTGTGTGTGTGTGTGTGTGTGTGTGTGTGTGTGTGTGTGTGTGTGTGTGTGTGTGTGTGTGTGTGTAGGAATGTGTTTCTGCAACTGTGGGCCTGTTTCTATGTCTATATTAGCCTAAGCTGTGAAACTTCGTAATCGCAATCTCGAAACTTCTAGAGCGCACTCAAAGGTCAAGCGGAGGGCACTTGCATATTTACGAGCGTTGCATGGTTTATGGGTGCTAGGGCAATTCGTCGCCGGACAATTCGGCGCGGGCAATTCGGCGCCGGACAATTCGGCGCGGCAAGTAAAGGGTCGCAAGTAAAGGGTCGCTGATCTCTGAGAGAAATAACTGCAGTAAACGAACGTCTACTAAGTTATATTTAGCAACATTTTATGTTTTTGAGTTGTTTCCTTACAGCTTAATAAACGATATGTGGAATTTGATTGCTTAATTGATTGATTGATCTTCTTTGATCTTCACAAACCCGTTGCCTTCACAGTTTTAAATAAGCTTAGAATACAAGTCGCACCAAACAACGACAAAGTTGCTGCTTGTGAAGAATTAATAAACCTGGAAACATTCTCAGAAGTCGATCCACTACTCAACTACTTCGAAGATACTTTCATTGGGAGAAGAGCGCGACGACGAAGAAATGCTGCTCTTTTTCCCTCCGACATCAGGGATTGCTACGAAGCGGTCTGTCAAGATCAACCTCGTACTAACAGCGCGGCTGAAGGTTGGCACAAGATCCATTCAAATCGCTCATCCGACTCTACCGCGACTAGTAGCGAAATTCCAAAAGGAACAGAGTTTCCGCAGGCGAAGATCCTCCTCTGAAGAAGAAGAAGTATAGAGATCAGGATCGTCGGTTGCGCGGTGTGGTCCTAGACTACGGAAACTGCGCGTGCATTGATTACTTGCGCGGATGCAGCCACATCATTAACTTAGTATATTAAATTAGATTGAGTGTTAGATGAACGACAGAAAACACTTATACAACATTTTATGATTACATATAGTGATTAAATATCGTTGATAGCGTGATACATATAGTGTTGTCTTAAGTTACCTATTATCGTTACGAATCGAAGTGTCCGGCGATGAATTGTCCGGCGACGAATTGTCCGCGCCGAATTGTCCGGCGCCGAATTTGTCCGGCGACGAATTGCCCGGTCACCGGTTTATGTCTAAGGAGTGCAGAAAGCGTGGATTTCGGCATCTTTATAACTGTCATGTATCTTTAGGTACTCATTTCAAACCATAATATATACTGCTTCCTGATCAATTAATTATTTGTGTATGCGAGTAAATACCAAACAACAAGTAACTTAAAAGAATCAGTTCACTGTAGTGGTGGTATTTTCTAAATTTTAGATTAGAAGTCGTTTGAAAGAGAACACAACAAACCATTGGCACTCCAGCGATGAATGGGCATTCATAAAAGAAGTGAACAGCGCATCCAGTAATCGTCATCGTAATCTCAAGATTTCTATAGCGAACAAATTAGGTAAGGTCAGAATCGGTTCCGGGTCAGGATCGAAAAGGGTGAGGCAGGAAGAAACAGACAGTCACTTTTGAACAATCGCTTCAATGACTAGTCTCTTATCATGAGATAAACTGATGACCGACTTCACAAGATTGTGCGATGTTGATATAAAATCCATCGGTTTGATATTACCAGTACTTGATTGCGTTGACATGTTGATATACTAAACGTAGGCGATTCGTCCTGTGCGTTTCGATTATTATGGGCGAAGAGTTTGATGAAGACAAACATGCACCGACGCGATTTTGTCATAGTTGAAACTGTTTGGTTTATCATTTTGATAACGGGTAAGTTGTCAACATTTAAAAAAATTTATATAACTTTATTCCAGCTGGAGGCAGCACTCCACCGCAAAGTTCCACCTTTGCCTTTTATGTGCAGTTGGCTTCGTCCAGGAAGGATATTGTGGCTCGTAATGCTTTCGCATAATTAGATATAGGCCTATACCCAAGACTAGATATTGTTCGACACTCGACAGACCATGTCGAGTCTTGTGAGTTCAGGTTTATTAGCCAGCCGAAAATCAGTTGCCTAGATTAACTTATCACGGATGCCCAATGCAGCTTAAGGGCAGTGTTATTATTGGACGTCAAGAGCGAGAATTATGCGATTTTGCTAAGAAACTGTGCGAACATCAATTATTTCACTCTACCACTTCCAGGAAATCAATTTGAATGACTTTAGGTTCACAAGATGGAGGCAGTGGACGCAGTCATAATCACTGACAGTCAGACAGCAGCAAGTGGATTCAGCGAACAGGTCCTTCATGGTTTCCCTGGATAAGACAATTTTACGCCTGCCCATTGGGCTTAGTGCCAAGCTTCATATCCAAAAGTTGCATAATTATGCTGTCTATGCACCGTTACAGTTGCGAGAGTTGAACTGCTACAGATTTCTTTTTAAGTGCTGTGAGTCTACTAGCGCTTCTAGTCTAAATAAAGAATATACTTACTTACTTGATTGCTTACTTACTTAAACAAGATTCTTATAGATGAGGCTTGTGGTGCCTCAAGAGAATCATGCGGATCACCTACACATGCACGCACGCATACATACACACATAAGTATGTGTATATACATGGATATAATAAATATATATATATATACGTATATATATATATATATATATGTGGGGATACGGAAGTTTCGCCCCCGGAAGATTCGCCCCCGGAAGATTCGCCCCCGGAAGATTCGCCCCCGGAAGATTCGCCCCCGACATTTCGCCCCCGGGAAGATTCGCCCCCGAGGAAGTTTCGCCTCCGGGATCCATGATGAAAATGTAACTAAGACTAGAAGCTGGATTAGCGATGAAAATGTAAATAGAAGACTAGAAACTGGATCTATGATGAAAATGTAACTAAGATTAGAAGCTGGATCGACGGGGGCGAATCTTCCGGGGGCGAAAAGTCCTAGAACCATGTATGTGTGTATGTGTGCGCGTGTAGATGTGTCTGTGTTTTTGTGCGTATGTGTGCGTGCATGCATGTATGCATTGTATCTGTATACCTAATATAGCGCCCTTACCTCACAAAAGCGCTGTTCAGCTAACTAGACATATCACCAGTTGCAGAGTCGCCAGGAAACACTGAGCTCAACCAACGGATTTCAGTAAAACATTGGAAGATGCAATATTGTTCAAAGGTCCTGGACTTATGGTTGGCTTGAAAAGACAACAGGTGATTGCGGCCTTAATCGGGGAGCCACAAGGCTTAAAAAAATGGACGCACACCCCTCCGTATCCTACCATCCACACCCGTCCCCTGCTGCCACTCGTAGTCATACACTGAGAATGACTCAGAGTGACTCGTAAAAGTACAGTATAACACATTGTTACATGCTGCCCTCTTATCTTGTATGTACTCTCGGATATCCTCTTTACGCTTGACCAGTTCCTTAGAGGCTTAGAGGGAGTGGCCTAAGCTATATAAAGAGACGCCGTGAGATAATTAAGTCTTGGCTTTTCTGATGTCCGATCCAGGTGGATCTTCAGGTAGTTAAGAGGCCTCAGCCAAGACTTAACCCTCGGGCTACCAAGGGGGGGGTGGTTACCACCCCCCCCCCTACGTTTTTCTGGAAAAATTTTTTTAGCACATGGAATATAATTTTGACAGTTTAGGTAGCTGTAGGGGGTCCATTTGCACACATTTTGAGGTAAAAGTCGTGATGATAGCCCACGCCATAAAAAAGTTATACCCGATATAGCCTAGGTACCACTATTGAAATCAGGACTTTCTCTCGTCAGCTGTTAGCTGTTGTCGACTATAAAGGTATTCATTATTCTTTCTGGAAGAGAAACAACTATGCCATTCTTTAGAGGGAATGTAGGGCTATATTTGCATACATATTTACATACATACAATCATACATACATACATACATACATACATACATACATACCTACATACATACATACATACATTCATACAATCATACATACATACACACATACATTCATACAATCATACATACATACATACATACATTCATACATTCATACAATCATACATACATACATACATACCTACATACATACATACATGCATTCATACATACATACATACATACATACATACATACATACATACATACATACATTCATACAATCATACATACATACATACATACATACATACATACATTCATACATACATACATACCTACATACATACATACATACATTCATACATACATACATACCTTAGTTATTTGTCTTTTGATAACCGGAAGTGATCATAATAAATAATAATACGCTTTTTCAGTGTGAAAATCACTGATGCAACATCACAACGTAAACCAATATGGTTGGGTATGGGGAAGGGCTATAAACAGTTGAAGCAGAATGCTAACAGAGTAAAGCAGTGCTGTGAAGTGTTCAAGAAGCCTGTTTGCAGGAAGCATTCACACAAAACAATGAAAGTAACTTGCAATAACTGCAAGGACCACTGACGTTTTTGACTGCCGGGAAAAATTACATAATTTCTTGTTTCATGTTGATATAGCTGCACGCCTTTAGGTTTTGCCTGTAACTAAAACAGACTTTGGAATAGTTTGTATTGTTGAAAATTAAACCTCATTATATTTAGAATATTCTTGGATACATAGTTCATTTTCAAAACCCACATCATTTATATTTTTTTATCCAAATAGTACAAATTGTGTGGGATAATATCAGATATCGTTAAATGGACCGGTGCCTTTGTTAAAAACTATATAATTTCGAGATGCATTCATATATTTTACAACTAAATATACCATTCTTTTCAGAAATGAATGCTGAATCAAATGCTGTATTACACGATATGATATTTTAAACCAAACACGAAATTCCGGGGGGGGGGTGGTAACCACCCCCCCCTTGGTAGCCGATGTCGCAAAAAAACCTTGGTAGCCTGAGGGTTAAGTTGTATATAGAGTTTATATAGGAGAGCCTAAGGCAAACTCCTTTGTTTTCAAACCTCGTTGTCTCGTTGCCCTCTGAGGCCGACAGCGCTGCTATTTATAGTTTAACGTCTGAGGCTCGTGTTTAGAGTACTCTTCTTTTACGAAGAAGAGCTATTGTAAATGCCACTTCCTCTTATGCTGATGAAGAAGTTGCACGTGTTTGTCTACCGTTTGTACAACTTTGGTGAACTGACGAGTGCCGCTGTGTAAGGTATATTCTGAATATTATATTATTGCGTAATTAAAACCATTTTAATCATACCTCTAGACTGAGCTCTTTTCATTAAAATATAATGGAACCTAACAACATGCATATGATATCATATGATATTAGTTATATATACTGTATGGTAAACCAAAATTACACAGTGAAATTGTCAGAAATATCGATGCGATGCCTAATCGTTGTATGGATTTGATTTGGTGGGTGGACGCACGTGCATCCAGTGCTTCACGCTGCCGGAACCTCTGGCCTAAATGGTCGAATTTCGAAAATGTTGGTCCATCAGTTTGACCCGCATTTCTTCATGCTCATTCCGTGACTCCAGCGATACGCTACTTACCCTAGAAATTTTATCTATCTCTCTAAACATCTACCTGTCTATTCACATAAATATCCTTCTATTTATTTACCTATCTATCTATCTGTCTGCCTGTCTGTCTGTCTGTCTGTCTATCTATCTATATGTTGATATATGAATCTGCGGTTACCATGCGTATATCGTCACCACAGTATTTTAGAGTTAAAGTAGGGCCTATATTACTTTAACGTGATAGTTTATTACTTTAGCGATTAGCTGCTGTAACATGTCACGATATAAAGTTAGCGACATGGAACGTTCACTCAATCAGAAATAAACACGTCGCTGTCCCGGGACGATCGGCGCTGAGAACCTCGATTTACTCCTCATCGCAGAGTCCTGGCACTGCTCCTCATCTGACGTCGCGGTACGCAGATCCGCACCGCCGGGCTCTTCATGCATTGACTGCCCAAGGGCTGATGTTTGTGACGGCGATGGACACGGCGGAGGGCTCATCATCTACCATCGTGCAGCTCTACCAACACGAAGGATCACACTCCAAGACCCTCCTACGACCTTCGAGGCTCTGGTTGTTCCTGTCGCCTCGCCTCATGGACCACTGACTATCATTGTTGTCTCCCGTCCAGGGTCTGAACCGCCATCAACAGCCTTCTTTGGAGAGTTTGCGGCGCTACTCGAATAGTTCGCGCTGCATAACACCCAGCTGGTCATCACAGGTGACATCAACCTTCACCTTGAGGACCCGGAGCTGCTGCAGACAAAGGAGTTCGCACTCATCACGGAACAGTTTGGGCTGGTGCAGCGAGTCGCTGAACCGACACATCGACTTGGCGGCTGGCTGGATGTTTTAATCACGCGAGACGACTACCAGCTAAGTGACTTTACAGTCCACCCACCAACCATGTCAGATCATGGTCTTGGTATTGCCGTTGTCCCATTCCTCCATTAGACTCTGATGCATGTCGAGGGACAGTTCCGATGCTGGAAGTCGCTGGATCGTGCCACCTTCTGTGAGGCCCTCCTTTCCATCCCAGCCTTCGCTGATCCATCGTCTTTCTCTGCCGCCTCGACCTCTGACCTCTTTGACATCTACGAGACAAAGGTAACCGATATCATCAACACCATACTTCCAGCTCGTACTGCAAAGACGCGCCGCTCGGTCCTGACACCGTGGTTTGACGCTGAGTGCCGTGCTTATCGACGGCATGCCCGTCGCTTGGAAAGACATTATCGAAGAACTAAGGTCTCTACTGACGGTGCTGCTTGGATAAGGTACGTCCGTGAAATGCACTGTCGGTACAACTATAAAGAGCGGAACTCCTGGGAGAGCAAGATTGCCCAGCACTCAGGAGAACCCAAGAAACTCTGGTCGACATTCAACGACATCCTGGGTGGAGCGCACTCTGGTTCCTGCCCGGCTGCATCGCACTTCACGGCGTATGCCTTCCTTAAGGCCTTCACGGCTAAAGTGAATTCGGTACGCGAGGCCACGGCAGACAGCCCACCACCGGTCTTTCCACCTACGAGCTGTGATCTTCCGTCTCTGGGCCCAATCACCAGTGCTGAGCTCCGTCGAATAATACTCACATCAGTGCCGAAGACCTGTGAACTGGATCCGCTCCCATCATTCATCCTACAGGAGACCCTCGATATCTTCCTACCGTTCCTTACGGTTTTGTGCAATCGCTCCCTTCAAGAGGGAGTTCTTCCTGCTAGCCAAATGAGGTCCATCGCGGGCCCGGTGCTTAAAGCGGATGGACTCGATGCTACTGAGCCAACTAATTTTAGGCCCATAGCAAATGTTTCATTCCTGTCTAAAATAATTGAAAGGATTGTTGCCGTACAACTCATGTCCTACCCAGACAAAAATGGCCTTCCCACTTTTAAGTCGGGTTTCCGTAAAGCCACTCCACAGAAGCAGTGTTAGTCCTCCTCCTATCTGACATATATGGAGCCATTGACAGATCCCAGGTCATTCTCCTTGCGCTGTTTGATGTGAGTGCCGCGTTCGACACTGTCGATCATGGCATCCTCTTGCAGCGCCTATCCATTTCCTTTGGCATCTCTGCTAATAATAATAATAATAATAATAATAATAATAATAATAATAATAATAATAATAATAATAATAATAATAATAATAATAATAATAATAATAATAATAATAATAATAATAACAACAACAACAACAACCGCCGCTGCCTAGCGAGTGGATGGCAGAATTAACCTTAAATTAACGGACGTCTACGGGGTTCGATCTTGGTATCTTCAGCTCTTCACGCCAGTGTGTTATCCATTACTCTATGGGCCCCCTTGATTGGCTAATCTAATTTCTGCAAGACCGCTCCTTCATGGTGGTCCACGGATCCTTTAGATCCCCTTGAATTCCTGCTCCATTTAGCCTGCCTCAGGGCTCTGTCCTTGGCCCCCATATTTACATAATCTACACGGCCGACCTGGGTTCCTTGCTGGCGGCTGGATCAGTTCTTAGCCAGTCCTACGTTGACGACCTTCAAGCCTATAATACACTGCCCGGTTATCCGCGCTGTTGCAGCAGTGGAAACCCTGACCCATGCCAGGGAGTCCCTGCTGGCCTAGATGTCCTCAAATCGCCTGCGGCTTAACCCCGCCAAGACGCAGTTTATATGGCTTGGCACTCCCCAGGAGCTCTCTAAAATAGATCTGTCTTCTCTTGCCTTGCAATTTCCACACCTTTCTTCCTCGACCTTGGTTCGGGACTTGGGAGTCATCCTGGACCTGGAACTTACATTCACGCGGCACATAAATCTTCCCTATCGCAGTTGCTATTACCAGCGCCGGTGTCACGAAATAGAGTATCCCCCATACATGCGTATCCCCCTTAGCGAAATGGAGTATTCGCTTTAGTTTGCATTTTTGGCGGTTTCTAAGTGTATTCAGTCGTACTGTTTGGATTTATTGCACACATAAAATTTTTGAATTGCGTATCTTTAGTTTGTACGTCGACCTGAAATCAATTTACTTTGTTTTTGGTGATTTTGACTGGAATTTCGTCGAGGCTATCGTGATGCGTATGACGAGGGGGATAGAATGGTTCATCCCACCGGATACTCTAAACCGGTTTATTCCATCCGGGGGGGATACGCTTTAGGGGGGATAGAATATCTCGGGACACCGGCAACTCAAGGTGATCTCCCGTTCTTTGTCCCCCGGTGCAGCTTCCAAGCTTGTCCAATGTCCATGCATTTGTTGTTTCTCGATTGGACTAATGCAGTGCCATATTTGACGGACTCCCGGCCTGCCGGATTGAGCCCCTGAATAGAATCCTGCGTACTGCTGCCCGCCTTGTAGGCCGCATCCCCAAGTTTGGCAGAGTGTCTGCGTATATGAGGGATGTATCTGCCTTGGTCCGGCGGAGCTTTGAAGGCTTTGCCTCTCCATACCTGCGGGAGCTGTGCTGTCCCACCTCATGCTCGCAGCGCCGCTGCTCTCTCCGCTCAGCTGCGCAAGCTGAACTTATTGTTCCCCGCGCGCGGACAGCCATACGGCAGCGCCGTGCTTTCTCTGTGGCTGCCCCCATGTCGTGGAATGGGCTCCCTACCAAGCTCCGTCAAAGACCGATTGGTCATTTCACCCTGTTTCTTACTGTCCTCAAAACTGCGTTGTTCGGCGTCGGTTGGGCTGGGAGTGCACCTGAGTAGGCAATCTTGAAATGGCGCTATATAAAACTGCTTTAATAATAATAATAATAATAATAATAATAATAATAATAATAATAATAATAATAATAATAATAATAATAATAATAATAATAATAATATATATGTGTATATATGCATATCTGTCTGTCTGTCTGTGCAACTGTCTCTGTATGTGTGTATGTCTATCGGTCTATCTTTGTGTCTCTCTGTCTGCCTGTTGGGCGTTCGGACAATACTAGAGCCACCTGAAGCGCAGACTGAGCCTTTCCGGAAGATGAGGACCATCGGAGCGCCATGTTGGCTGCAATGAATAAGTCAGTGAAGGACATGAGAAAATATCATAGCCGAAATAGGTCCACGTGTGCCTGAAGTCACTATTATACGACAGTAATTTCACTGGTCTGGGTCGGAAGCACCGCTGTTGAGTTTTTCCTGGAAATTGCTCTATATAAACGTCAGATTACAGATATGGTTAGCCTCTAACTTAGCCTAGAATCTTTTTAGGATCTGGCATCCTAGAAATTTGCCTTCTTTGAAGGTCATGGATATGGCGGCTGGGCGTTCCATCGTCAACGCGGCTACGATCATCTAAGTTTTGCCCAAGAAAAGAGTTCAGAGAATAGTTTTGCACACTCAAATTCCTAATGCATATTGGCTTTAGCTCTTCCCTGTACACTGTATGAGACTGCTACTTCTATTAAATAATTAAACTTACAATTTAAAGCCACGTTATTTGAATGAATTGCGATTTTCAGGGATAACCGGTTTCATAACTCAAGGACCGTCAAATGCAGTGGCAGAGATTGGAGAGCAAGCAACACTTACCTGCACGGCTGATGCGCCGATAGACTATTGGCTTCTGTCGAAAGACGGAAGTGCAAATGGCGAGTTGAGAATCGTTGGTCCAGGCTGTTCGACCGTCAACGCTCCATTTGGTGATCATTATGCAGTGGAAACGTTAGGAGGAGGAACAACATGCAACCTAATCGTTTTCAACATAACCATGGAACAAGCTGGTGTCTACAAATGTACACAAGAAGCTGGAACTTTAGCCTCCCTTCTAACAGTTATAGGTATGAAGAATTCTATTATAACCTTTATGTATTTTTCTCATAAAACTTAGTGAGAACGTCACGATACCAGTAGCCTATAATATTTGACGCTGCTTACGACTTTGGCGCTTGTCAAAGGCATGATATAATAGTCAACAGCCAAACGCTTTGAGTGGTCTTCAGCAGTGGTAGCCCATGCTGTGCAATTTCTACTGGAATTCATAAATCACGCAGGAGTTGTTGGTGAAAATCAGTGCTAAAATTGCTTGGACTGGATGTTCTGATGAGTTTCGTAATCTCACCAAGTTCGTTCCGGTTTGGCGCATCGTGCAACAAGCCATTTTGAAACTGTCATTTATCAATGTTATTTGCGTTGAGCCCTGTCCTACCTGTCTGAACTCTGTCGCCCGATTTCGGAATTTCGGCCTCTCGAAGAGCCTTGAGCTCTGCGACTAAGGGGAAAGCTCTTGGTCCCTCTTGCCCGCTCCGTAGTCAGACAACGCCGAGCCTTCTCGATTGCTGGCCCGTCTACCTGGAAAGGGATTTCGATCGCCTTACGGTGCTTTCCCAGGAATAACTGTTTTCTTCCACAACCTCAAGTCTTATCTCTTTAGCAGTGGCTGCGATGGGAGCTCCTCTGAGTAGGTCTCTGAAGAGGCGCTATATAAATATTCAGAATGAATGAATGAATTTAACATCGGGATATAAAAATGGATAAAATCCACGGCATGACGTTAATGATTAACTGGGTCGATTTGGACTAGGTATACAGAAAAGATTTGGTGTATAAACCTAAGCCATATCGATTGCATAGCCGTTAATATTATTTTGTACTTAAACTGATTGCCCAGATCCGACATTGTAAGGAAACATACAATAATTTCAACGTTATGTTTATTAATAGGCCTAATGTAACCGTTAATACGTAGGGGTTTCATCACAAGAATGCTATACGCCTAATCTAAACTTAATTAGTTAAATCTAACCTAATTTCATCATCACTTATTTATCATCATTTAACTTATCTATTGGTTTCCCTTAATTTGCTCATTACGCCTCGTTTCGCATACTTGTATTTTGTAAGCCGCAATGAGTCTGCAAGCGGTTCAATAAAGAACATACTTACTTACTTCATAATCGAACAGAGGAGTTTGTGAATTCGTTATCTTGAGATTCACTTCCAGTTTTTACAGTTAATAGTATTGCAAATGTGGAGGAAACATAAAGCGTCACAACTTAATGTAGGCCTACTTTAAAACATAACGCATCTTTAACTGCATGGTGCTCATTCATGAACACATTGCCCTATTGCTATTGCATTGTGCGCAAAATGTACTTGTTTTAGAAATGTCTCCAACTACGACATACAACACAACAGATAATGTAGTAGTGGAAAATGAGAACGTCATCATCACGTGTTCTTTAAACCACAACGGATCTATGTCACCAGCTCCTACACTACGACCGTACTTCAACTGGTCGGATTTTAATGAACAAAATGTTTCCAGTTCCTACGATTCAACGACAGAGAACATGGCTGTTTCTCAGTTAACAATCACAGCTGATCGAGAAAATATCACATCATACACATGCCTCGTCTATTTACAACTGATCCCATCAATGAATCCGGGCTACGCTAATAACACTCCGCCTGTGAACAGCAGCGCAAGTTCCCCGACTATTGAAGTGCTCTGTAAGTAAACTGTTTTGCTATTTATTTAGAAAGAAATCCTGGATTGTTATTCACACACACGAACGGAACCAATTTTTAATTTGGCTGGTGACGCAGTTTAAAGTCTGCAATAAATGCGTAATGTTATGTGGTGACCCGACAAAAGAGCGCCGACAAAAGAGCGCCGGCGAAAACTTGATATCGAGGATTCAGTACCGAAACGTGTATACATATTTAGCATTCAAGGGAGAGGGACAGCTGAGAGATTATCAAATCACTTTAACATTTATCAATGATTGTTACCAATTACCAATTGCGTTATATCAACTGGTATGGGAAATTAACAAGTATTTTATTTGATTTTATGTCACACTGTTGAGCGCCGAAATAGCCTAACTATTAAATCGCGCGGATGACGCGAACAGAATCCTGGTATTTGGAACAGAAGAAAACATGATTTACTTTTTAATCTTTTTTATCTTTTTCGTTGCATTCCGTTAATAAATTTTGAATCTTTCTTCAAACATTCCATTAAATGCATTAAATTTGTATTATTACAATTGAGTTCCAGGACAAATGGTCCACTGACAAATGGTTCACGATAAATAATTAATATTTTAAATAATCAGCGAGAATCTAGCTTCTAGTTTGAGCTATCTTTTCATCGATCTTCTAGATTCTAGTTTGGGCTATATTTTCACAGGCCACCCAACTTTTAGTTTGAGCTCTATTGTCAATGAAGATATAGTTCAAACTAAAAGGTGGATTATCGATGAAAACATACATCAAACAAGAAGCTGGGGGAACGACGAAAACATAGCTCAAACTAGAGGCTGGATGAGTGATGAAAATATAGCCAAAACTAGAAGCTAGATTCTCCATGAAAATATAGCTAAGACTAGAAGCTGGATGAGCGATGAAAATATAGCTTACACTAGAAGCTGGAAGATCGTGAACCTTTCGTCAGTGAACCATTTGTCAGTGAACCATTTGTCGTGGCACCTTACACTTCTTGTCGGCGCTCTTTTGTCGGGCGCTCCTTTGTCGGGTGCCCTGTAATGTACAGAGCTCTGAACATGTTCGTTATGTAAAATGTCATCTTTGAATGGAAACCTGTTGACTGTGTGTGTAGCCGAATATAATGATATCAACACTCATGTGACTTTTGGTACTGAATTGGTTGGTTGCAAAATAAACTAATGATTGATTGATTCATTGACTGATTGATGCACGAGGTTTCTAAGACGACCATATGGCCATCGACTCTGTTAGAGGAGTCAATTAATTGACCGATTGAGATCATTCATCAGAGCTAACACCGTTGCCCGCCTCCTGTGCGCCGCTTCTGCCTGGTGGGGTTACATGACCGCGGGTGACCTCAGTAAACTTAGGCGATTCATGCAGAAAATGAAACGAATGGGTTTTCTGCCCCCGAAGTCACGGAATATGGAAGAGGTAGTGACAGTTGCCGATAACCGACTTCTCCAGGGAGTTAAATGTCCGCCGACAGTGAGGCGCCGATACAACCATCCGCATGACTGAGCTATCGACAAAAGACGATCGGAATTTCATTTCGCCGGTTCTTTTTAAAGTCTGCAGATCTAAGCCAAACACACTGTAAAATCCTTTAGAATGACATAACTCTATTTTTGCTCATTTGTACCTGGGTGCGGTTTGACGACTTGCTCTCTCTCTCTCTCTCTCTCTCTCTCTCTCTCTCTCTCTCTCTCTCTCTCTCTCTCTCTCTCTCTCTCTCTCTCTCTCTCTCTCTCTCTCTCTCTCAATATATATATATATATATATATATATATATATATATATATATATATATATATATATATATATATATATTGTAACGAGTTCATCCTAATAAAAGCTCAAACACTCGTATCTAGTTTAAACAGGTGTAATTCTCCAAACAAATTAACGATACATTACCCAACCGTAGACTGACGGTGGAAACGGTTCGCTCATCACTCACGGAAGAACGCCAAAGAAAACCTGGTCTTCAATGCAGCAACAGGCTGACGACCAGAAACGTACAAACGTCGAACGTACGTCGAACACCAAAAGAGGAACGCCTCACGAAACTAGCTTAACTAGCATGCACACAGGAAGTACTCGGACAAGACTACGGCCAGTCGGCAGTATCATCAGAGACTTCTCCCAGGAAGTACTCGGACAAGACTACACCCGTCGGCAGTATAATCAGAGTCTTCAGCCACACACCCTATTCTCTATCCTTATATAGTAAATCTTTCCCCGGTAGAGGTCTCTTACTAGCCAAAGGAAACCAGTCAAGCATAACCCTTGCCAATCCTAAGAGTAGTCAATCGTGTGACCGTAACAATATATATATATATAAATATATATATATATATATATATATATATATATTGTTAGATGTAGGTCAATAGGAGAAGGGTTGGTGGTACGGAGAGTGATAGAGGTTGTAGAAAGAAGGATGGTAGGTATCTGTAGGTAATTGAGTGATAGAGGTTGTAGAAAGAAGGATGGTCAATTATTTGTGTTGATATGGTTGTTGAGTTCACTAAAGAAGTTCGTTGTATTATTAAGTGTCTGTCTCCGTAGGTGTACGATAATGATAAAAGGAGGAACGGTTAAGGGAGAAGGGTTCCTTTGCTCAAGGTTGCTCGAAGAGTTTATGAGTCATTATCCGAAATGTTACAAATTTCGTCTCCGAAAAACAAAAGAAAATTGTTTCTCAAAATTGGTTGCAAGTGTTTTCTTTAGTCACGTACATAGTTAAATTTAACTAATTTTAAAGAAATCCACTATATTTTCAGTCATAAGTTATTTTTTCAGAATTTATAAAGTCAAAACTCCTCTTTTTTCATTACAGTCCGCCCTTTTTGTGTAATCCTACTTAATCACAGGGACCTGAAATATTCCTCTGGTGCTTATAAAATGACAATTTCTTGAAAGTAGATGATACCAACATTAAGTATGAATACAACAGGCCTTTCGTTCACATAATGTATTAGTCTGGTGTCAAAAAATTAAGACATTTTTCGAAATTATTGTAAAAAAAGAAATATTACTTTCAGCTACATAAAAAAATCTGTGCAGCATTAGCTATAACTGTATGTAATATGCTTTAGATACAAGTTGAACAACATTTTAAGAGTTGCTAGTAAATTCTAATTATTTGCAATTTATCTTTATATCAAATAATTCACAAATTTATCTTTATATCAAATAATTCACAAAAAAATACATGTAATTCACTCTTAGCAATGCATCATTACCATCCATGACAAGAAGGGACTGTCATGAGAAAATAGCAAAAATCTCATGTAAACGGATGGTAATGATGAAAAACAACCGTGGACGGTATATGATATAATAATGAAATTTATAACAACTGTCAAACATTTTCACGTGAATTACTCTATCAGATAACAAATTTCAATCAGTTCAACAAATGCGGTAAATGAAATGAGTTATCAATGTTGTAATCTACCTAAACCAGGAAATACAACACTAGATGGTAATGAAACAGAAATTTACTTTTTTTTAAATTTGGAACACAAAAATTAAATTAAAAATAAAACATCATGAATTTCAAAACAATAAATCTGTGTGATTCCATTAATAGTTGTCAATATCTTGTTCCTGGTGTTTTTCTTTTAGTAAGTAAGCACGTTTTCTAAATGTTATAGGCTTCCCAAAAATTGAGATGGCTATGATGCTTATTTCTATGGACAAGTATAAATGGGCTCTAAAAAAATAAATATTACGAAAATGAGTCTAAATGTTTCATTATTGCATATTATGCTAGCTACTGATTAATCAAAATAATATACCTTTGTTTCAGGTTGTAATGGAATAAATTTGCGTAAAGGTTGAAGTTAATGCATTGTACACCATCTCGGACAGTGGATCGTAATGATATTTTGTATACATTTAGTAATTTTTTTCTATATTTCCAAAATCCAGCAGCTACAGCAATTATGGAAAATGTTAATCTGCTCATTCTTTGAACGATTGGCCAAAAGCAATTGCAGAAATTATCGAAAAAACTCAAAAAACCAGCATGGGACATCAATTCTGCACTTTTCGGATAATGACCCTTATGCGAGTTGTTGCTACAATAATATGGGGAAAAGCGAAGTTGTGTTTGATTTCTCGATTTCGGACCAACGTTCACAACAATATTATATATTTATCAGATTTATCAGAACAAAACTAGTCTCGATGACTGCGAAGAACTTAAGCTAATCTGATTTGATTGAAACAGTGACTACAGTTTTAAACTGATGGCAAAAATCAATTATATTTGGAGGTAACTGTCACATTAGCACCAATTCTTAAACTGTGGTATTTTCGGTAACACGCTTGTGCTCATAATTCAATTATTGTATGATTTCATCCATGTAACAACAATGGACAAGGTTTCGACTTACCTGTTTTAAAGTTGTCCCTTAGATTTACTGAATTTGTGGGCTTTTTCAAGGCAATGAATGTATACTATTTTAATTAAATGCGAATACTTTGAAGTTATTACATTATTTATCTGTATTAAATAGTACTTTAAAAAGCCATTTAGATTTTCTTAAACATATTTACTCATTACCTCTTTGCATGAAGGCATGTCGTCTGTTGCTATAGCGACGTTGTTTGGTTTGTCTGTTCTCTTTTTGACATGATTCGTTAGGGTTAGAAATCCGGAAGCAGAGTTTAAAGGCAAATAAAAATGCATTTTCTGTCAAATGGTCTGTAATAATTTTATTTTGAAATGAAAAATAATTTAGTAAAATTTTGTAGTAAGTTTTATAATTCCACTTTTGGGACTGTCAGTCACTCACATTTCAATAGCCTTGAATGAGAGTGTGGGGGCTAACATTTGATAACGAAGCATTTGTCTTTTTGCAGACAGCCCACATTCTAATGGTTGGTGGTTCGATTCGCAACATATAACGATTGGAGGAACTGTTTGTGAAATCGTGGCCCTATCGTGCATTGCATATGGCAATCCTTCGCCAAGTTTCCAATGGTTTGATACCAAAGAGAACGTCGTCATTGGTAACAATGTAACTTTTGACCTGGCAGAAGTTAATAGGAGTTACACATGCAAAGTATCCAATACGATTCGAAATGAGGTGTATCACGACTCTTTCACTGCCACTACACTCAATTATAGCATCATACCAGACTGCAGTAAGATTATTTCACAAATCTGGTAGCTGTTCCATTGTGATTTGTTTTTCATAATTGACTGAGCAATGTCGGCCCAACAATGTTTTCGTAAGTTTTTTTTATAATGGCGTTCCTTAATCAGGCGAATCATGATGCATCGGTGTCTTGTTGTAGCTATCCATAATAACAGACACCAAACAGCCTCTCATTATATTCCAATTGTAGACACGAAGTTTAGGTGACCTCTAGAATTTCATGTTCAATATAGCTGTAAGCTGGGAAGTTTTATAAATTGTAACTCATTAGAGGTTGCCAGTTTATGTATAAAATTATGATTTCGGGAGACCTTTATATGTAAGCGTGTGTAAGAGACTGATATTCGACCATGATTTTCCTGACTCCCAAACAATCATGGATGTCTATCAGTCCTAAGACCATCATGCAATTCCATCGCACGCTCGTCCTACAGCTGGTCTCCCTGGTTATTTCTATCTGTCTCTATATCTGTCTTCCAGTCTACTTATCTACCTATCTAGCTATCCATGTGTCTGTCTGTCTGTCTATATGTCATCCTGCCCTATCCTGTCCTGATGTCATTCTGTCCATGTTATCACTCATCGTCTATTTATGTTGTTATCCATTAATTATAAGCATTTGCAAACGATCGTATTATTTCAAGCTATAATAAGAATGTTGTTCTCTTAAAAGTGGTTCGTCGCTAGCTGAAAACGTTTCGCTGTTATTATTCACCTCATCAATTCACAAAGTTATTATCAAAATTAAGACTTCGGTCAACCTCTGCATTGCACTGAATAACATTACAGTATATAATCTTTGTTACAAATTTATTTTTAAGGGTTTCCCCGCCGTGAATCCACATGGATTTCTGTCACACCTGTCGAAGCCTGTGATAACAAAACCTGTGCCTGTGTCAGCGGGTATGACGGATTGACTTTCACGTGCAATGCAGATAGTTACCCAAGTGCATTGTATCAATGGATCGGAGCTGATAACAGTGTTATTGACTCTCAAGTCTACGAAAATGTTCAAACCAATGGCCTATATCGCTGCACTGCGTACTTTGACCAAGCTTCGTCCAGTTACACAGGAAATGTAATTTTTCACAACGGAACCAGTGAGAAAAATGTCACAAATTGCGGTAAGCTTTGAACATATATCTGAATTCTAAACATGTTTTAAACATGATGTTTATGTTAATGTTGATCAAATCTGTCTAAATGTCAAGTGCTAGAGTTGAGATTACTACTCACGTAGTTACGAATGCACAAAGCACATTGGTCAATCAGTCAAGTAGTATTTCATGCATACATAATCAAATTGCACAGAAGCGTTTCAAGTCCAGCCAAGGTTAAAGATAACTGTTTTTGGCGTTGATAGAGGTAAATTACTTGTCTAGATATGTGGAAAGTATTTAGAAAGGTATTGTCATGTACATTCCAACATAATCTAGAAATTTCCTTGTACGAATATTACGCTGGTGCATAAGTCAGTGTTTCCCTGTTCTGCGGTGTCTTAAAGCAAGGATGTTATGGTTTAACTGCCAACAGACAAGTGCAAAACTAAACACCGATTCATCAGTGACCATTACCGTTGAATAACAATTGTTCACAGATTTATCTATCAAACAAAATCATTTGATTGAATGAATATTAATTGTCGTATGCGGTTTATCTGAGAATTTCGAACGAAACACATTTCTACAGATGAAGACGAAAAGGTACATTTATTTCAAAGTTATTTTAAGCATATCTTTCTCCCTCTTATTGCTACTTTAATTTCCTTCAAATTGCGTGACAATTTTTGTCCACCTTGTATCAAGTACTTTAGCCTAACAATTTTGTAAATGTTTCATTTTTTGAGTACTGAGCACAGTGAAGTTTCCAGTTACAATATAACTGAACTTGACGGACTTATTGGCATGGAAAATATTGTTTCTTATCACACAGAAAGAAACTCGATGTCAGCAACGGCAGTTCTTCACCACATGAAGCAAGGTTAGGCCTACATTTCGACGGTTTGTACATTTTCGTTGACCTTCCATAGATACTGCCGATACCACTAGTGGAACCATAATATTGGAAGCGGATGACGGTTTAGAAGGATTTTGATGTAAGTACGTGTGATTCTAGCTTGTATTGATGATAAACTTGTTGCTGTCATTTTGTTCAAGCCCTACGGTGACAGCGTTTGAACCATTTGTGATTGTTTACTTTTCTAGGACTCTGGCTAAACAGGCGCAGTCGTGTTCAACAGGCTTTAGAGATGTACAGAGATCAAGGTACTAACCAAGCAGCTAGGAGGGTCCATTGACACAATGCCATCAATGTCATACGTAAAATCGGGCTTATTGTTTTTGTGTGGAATGACAATCACCATTGAACACGTTCGTTGTGTAAATCCGATTGTATGGTTGGATGTCAGCGGAGAAATAATGACGTCTTTTCAGGTAACAGTTGTCAAATGCAACATGTTCACGTGACGTGTTCATTGTGTTGACTGGAACCCTGATAAATACACAGATGTGTGTGATAAACCAAATCAATGGTGGTTGCCAGTTTGTGTTTTCTATTTCAAGCTTGTGTTCACGCAGTTCGTCAAGATTACCGAAGGGACTGAGGATCACACGAGTATCTTGGGAATTTCGGAGAAATATCAGGAAGACTTACTTGCCGAAACGTGCAAATGGCTTTATAGCAGATGTTCTACCAATAGCAACAAAGGCTTTGGGACAATGTACAGACACCTGTTCTGTTTGATCGTGCTGATCACATTTTTGCACCATCAATCAAACAGAAGAGGTTCGCTGCGTGACAGAAGCACTCAATAAATGGTTTATATATGCAAGTTCAACCTTTATGGAGCCCTCTTCTAAATGCTCCATGTTCATTAACATTTGTCGAACAGTAATAAATGTATCTTGTCTGAAACGAGGCACAATGGTACTGAATTCTACTAAAAAATTCTACTTAAACTTTGTCTTGTCTGTTCAGTGATAGCGTCGTTAACGTTTCTTATAAGTTACTGTACTTGAAATATTCATTGCTCTGCTTGCTGACATTGGCATGTTTAGCGGAATAGTCTATAGCACTTGCGCCTCTGTGTTCAAATATCAGAAAGTACGAATAAAATTTTAAACAATCATACGGAATTTCTAGCATAAAACATAGTAGGATGAATATAAATGAAGCTGAAAAAAGAAAGCAAAATGGACTGTGACATTTAGTAGCCTCGTGTGACAAACATACCAACTGGTTAGAAATGAAACTCTCCCATCCTTACAAGATAAAGCTATGTAGGCTATGTGTACAGTTTAGCCTTAAATGTGAACAATCTTTGGAGCTGTGGTTTTGAAATATCGGCACTCTTTATAGTCTATATCTGAGTGATAGACTTTGTGAACTTCTTAATATTAATATGGCCAATAACATCAGAAAACGAAATTGCGCTGATACGTTTGTCAAGCAAACTTCGCCGTAAAGCAGAAAATGCTGATGCCCAAAAAGTCGACCGACGAGGCATCCAGTTGTTCATGGTTTCTGCAACACTAGGTATTTCACGAAATTATGAGTCACTGTTCATAGTTTTATAATAATATATTGACATATTTGTGTCCTGAACTCAAAAGCTAACTTGAAAGGTCCTGACCACCTCTTACTTCATTTCATTGTCTGGCACCATACATGTAGGCCTATGTGTAAATATGTATGCATGCAAAATTGATAAACTTGATAAATTATGTTTAAGGATTTAGTTTTAGAAACTTTTAGCCTCGTAGCCATCAACAACGTTTTCGATGGCATCAACATTAACCACTACAACTGAGTGAATTAAAGCAAAGAGGTTAGTAAAAAGAAACGCATTTTTATATGTCATTTTAAAACTGTTCCTGACATGACATATAGAATTAAAAAGATATCTGGATGTAGGTGCAACAGATACTTCTATTAACCTCATAGCGTTAATCAGTATTCATATATAATTTTTTATATCAACATCAGAGATGGAGCTGAGTGAGCCAAATGACTTTGCATCGATTTCTTATACTAACTGCGTAATAATGCTTGCTAGTGTCACATGCACAGCATTGATCTCTATGCATTCATTACGGAGATGCATCAAAAATATTATTTACAATGAGATTACTGTTTATGTGTTGACCGCCATGACTAGATATTACATTAGAGTTTCTCAATTCATGCCATAACTCTTATATAAAATTTCGCTATAAACTTTAAGAAAAACTTCGTTCAATCGACGTAATATTTTAATTTGTGAGTGCCAACCTTTCTCTAAAACTATAGTCTTATTCAGGGCTGTAGTGGTAAAATTAGAGGTGAGTACACGCTACCGCGTAATTTTCCGAAACTAATTAGAGGTGAGTACAAAATATTTTGTGAGGTGAGTATACGGTATCTTAGACTAGAGGGATGAGTACATGTTGTATACCCGCGTATACCCTCGACTACAGCCCTGGTTTTATTCATTCCAATACCAAACTTGCTATAAGATCGTTACGAGAAGGCATAAGATAGCAAACGATGGCAGCTGAAGAAAAGGCAGTAAAAATTTTAAGGAATTGAAATATTGTCTACGATACTTGTCTCTAGTCTAAAACTTCAGTGATCGCCATAGCCTCTTATTCTCCTCCTGCTCCTCCTCCTCGTCTTCTCTTTTTTCTTCTTGTTCTTGTTCTTGTTCCTCTTGTTCTTCTTATTCTTGTTCTTCTTGTTCTTCTTGTTCTTCTTGTTCTTCTTGTTCTTCTTGTTCTTGTTCTTGTTCTTCTTTTCTTGTTCTTGTTCTTGCTCTTGTTCTTGCTCTTGCTCTTGTTCTTGTTCTTGTTCTTCTTGTTCTTGTTCTTCTTGTTCTTGTTCTTCTTGATCTTCTTGTTCTTGTTCTTCTTCTTGTTCTTGTTCTTTTTCTTCTTGTTCTTGTTCTTGTTCTTCTTGTTCTTGTTGTTCTTGTTCTTCTTGTTCTTCTTGTTCTTCTTGTTCTTGTTCTTGTTCTTGTTCTTCTTGTTCTTCTTGTTCTTCTTGTTCTTCTTGTTCTTCTTGTTCTTCTTGTTCTTGTTCTTGTTCTTCTTTTCTTGTTCTTGTTCTTGCTCTTATTCTTGCTCTTGCTCTTGTTCTTGTTCTTGTTCTTCTTGTTCTTGTTCTTCTT